>VMDO01002965.1:0-48253 GCA_007922755.1 Pedetes capensis | reverse complement strand
AATAAGATATAACCAATATCCAGTTAACACTACTTCCTCCACACTTCCATATTCTGTTTATGGTTATATATCAACGGTGATAATATTTATTTTAGGGCATAGTTGTGTACAAAATTTCTCTCTCCTGCTAGATTTTAAACAATTTGAAGGCAGAGTAAGCATTTTATTCCCCCATGTACCATATATATAAAAGGTGACCCATAAGTGTTTACTAAAGGTAAAGTTAAAAACAACCTTATGGCTTTAAATTAAGTTCACATATATGACTACTTCCAACCAAAGGGATCCTTACCAAGGTTTACTAACAAAATATCATCCTTAATGTAAGTTAAGTTAAAAATTTTATGCTAATCATTATTTTAGCAATTTTTTTCCAAAAAATAAGATAACTGCTATCACACTGGGAACCATAAAATGTACTAGAAAGTAAGAATAGGTACAAATTGAAAAACAAAAAGATGTTCAAACTCTGTAAACTTGGTTGGAGTGATTCTTATTTCCTCAAAAAAAAAAAAAAGACTAAATAACAAGACACATGATCTTAAAGGTCAACTTCTTTCATGTTATGTAATAACCCCAAATTTTCTTTTAAAAAACTCAGTTAATAGAAGTAACAAATATAAATTTAAAAGGGTAGAAGAAATGGCTAAAATAAATTAAAATTTTATAAAATAAGAAACACAAATCTATCATTAAAAACTGATATTATTTTATGTTATAAAAAGGAGTCATTTGGTCATTACCGTCTTTTCTGCCACATTTGTTCAAAAGCATCTGCAAGTTCTATGTTGGTAATTTCTTCAGAATCTTGGAATTTTAAGAAACCATTTCCCCCATGACCTTGTGAGAAGAGCCAAAAAGATCAAATAGATATATATATCTTTTAATGCAAGCTGAACACATCCACATACATACTTCATGTGTTGGAATATTTTAATATCTTTTGTTTATACTAAAATATGCAATCTCCCATGTGCCTGTCAACTTGTCATGCTATGGGGGCTTGTGTGTTAGTTACTATGATGCTGAAAGCTATGTCATCAGTATTTCAGGTACCAGGAGGGCCGGTTTCAGCTGAGCTTCCAAACTAAGATGGAATAGCAAGAAGGACCCAACAGCCCACTCCTGAAACAATTAGCCATTGAAAACCCTATAAACAGCAGAGAACCATTGTCAAATATAGTGCTGGAAAATGAGCCCTGCAGGCTGAAAGGCATTTAAGAAACGACCAGCGAAGAGTTGCCTCCTCAAAGTAGAGTCGACCTTAATGATGGGAATGCAGTAAAGTCCCTGAGACCTTTTATTGATAAAGCATAACCCAAAATGAGAGGAAACACAGTGGCTGTAACCATGAGCTCAAACATAAAAACAATCATGTGCATGGCACAATGTCGGGTAGTGTTTTGTTCTGTTGTACATAGAGTTGCTATGAGTTGGATTCAACTTGATGGCACCCAACAACAACAAAATATGGAATATGAAAACAAATTTAATTGTCTCTCATATCAGTTACAGAGAGAATTAGACTGTAAAAACAGTAGATACATCTTGAGGAGTTTTTCTATCATTCAATTCCAAAACCCCACATTTATACTCTTCCACTGGCTCCATTATTACACAGAAATGTATTCCACCTATAAAAAAATTTCAAATACCAAGCAAACATTTTTTGTGAGAAAGGAGGTGAAAATAATAGCTAGTCCTGTGGTACAACCGTACTACTCAGTGTATTCTTTGAATGATATTACTAGTAGGAAGTGTAGTTCTCACCTAAAAATTGATGTTTTTACCACTGACCATGGATGCCAGTACCATTAGGGTTGGCCAGAAGATTGTAACATGTATTTGTTGTTGTTGTTGTTGTTAGGTGCCGTCAAGTTGGTATCCGACTCATAGCGACCCTCTGTACAACAGGGGAAACACTATTGTCAGTGCTTCTCTGCTGCTCATAGGGTTTTCAATGGCAGATTGATTTTTGGCAGGGGGTTGCCAGGTCCTTCTCCCAAGCCTACAGCTTCTGGTGTTTCCAAGTGGTCTCCCATCCAGGTACTAACCACGCCCGACACTGCTTAGCTTCCGAGATCTGACAGGATCGGATGCCACAGGGCTACAGCTGCAGGCTTAACGTGTATTTAGTACACATGAAAGAGCTAGTCTTCTGGATTCAAACTATAGCTGCGACACTTATTGACTGTGATACTTTATGCAAACATGACTCATCTTCCTCAGTCACAAAGTGAGAAATATATAGCAAAATCATCACTAGCTTGCTTAGGTAGCCCCTCTGTGTAGATTTTTTAAAAGGTATCTTCCACTGGACAGCCAAGTAGAAAAAAACTATTTTTAGTATCTTCCTCTGGACATACGCAGCCTTATGAGATCACAAGCAGTTAGTGATATGTCTTTGGGTGCAGGGGTGGGGTGGGGGAGGACGACATTCTTCCTTCCCATCAGAAACAACCTTATAGCAGAGCACAAGTATGTATAACCACACACTAGATTTCAGGTCCACCTAACCCCAGCCAGATGTCTGTGCACACTATACAACCCACATAACCACATATGGCAGCCCTGGGTATCAAGAGCTAACTCATGAGGCTGCTGTGAGGATGAAATCAGTTCATATACACAATAATTTAGGATACTGCATGATGTATAAGCCTCAACAACTATTAGCTATTACCCTTTTTATCATAATTACTAGCCTTTCTATTCTCTTACAGGAATAGACAACATTTTTCTGTAAAGGATTAGATACCAACTGTGAACTATGGGATCTCCATCACAGCTATTGTACGCTGCCACTGTAGTGTGAAAGTAGGTGTAAACAAATGGATGCAACTGTGCCCTAACAAAAAAAAAACTATATTTCCAAAACAGGTAGCCAGTTGGGGGTGATTATTTATTAAGCCCTATCTTAAAACTACTGGAATTTCTTCCATACCTAGAGTTATTCCAAAGAAGTACCAGCAGAAGCAGAAAAAAGAAATATGTAAATCCTTTAGTACTTCTACTAAAGCTAAGTTACAAAACTGTACCTCGTTCTTTGCCAAAAAAGTATGAAATTTTCTTATGTTTTCAGATAAGGTAAAATGAAAACTGTTCTGACTTCATTAACTTTGTGGAGTTAACTGATAATGTTTATAAACTAAGCAAATTTAAAGTTGTGAGTAAATGCAACATTATAAAGAGAACCCACTAAGTGGGAATATTAACTGTCCTGCTGTGTGATATCTAACAGTCATTCTGCATTCATTATTTTATTATCACTTGACTGGAAAGCCCTCTGAAAATTTATTGAGCATCTTTTGATCAATATTCATATTTAATGAACATTATTAGAAGACAGTTACTAGTGGTAAAAAGAGGAAAAACATATAATCAGTGACATCTTATAATTCAAAATATAGTATAGACAACAGCTACCAAAAGAATAAAGTAATAAGCTAAATGCTATGATAGATACTAAGGATTAATAAGGGAGTGCAAAAAGGAGAACCTACACTAGCCAAGAAAACTAGAAGTGCCTTTGGGAAACCAATGATGTTATTCATACCGGTATTTCTGAGGGAGAAAGGAGGGGCCATTAATAACTACACGGGGATAACAGACGTTAACTAGGATTATCCCAGGTAATTGGACACACAGGACACCTTGGAAAGGAAATAACTGAGGGAAATGACTCCTGCACTAACACTAAGAAGATAAGGAGTGACCAGGTAGGCAAAGTGGATTGAGAAGACAATAAGCAAAGGCAACAGCTTAAGCAACTTTTGGGAGAACAGAACAGTCAAGTGTTTAGAAATAGAAAAAGTGTAAGAACGAAGACTATATAATAATAACTAAATCATAACTTGCCAATTATTATGTATAATATATATAACTAAATTATTGTTGTTGTTGTTGTTAGGTGCTGTCGAGTCGGTATCCGATTCATAGCGACCCTCATAGGGTTTTCAATGGCTGACTGTTTCGGGATTGCCTTGGGAGTGGATTGCCAGGCCCTTCTCCCACATTTGCGGTGCTGGGAATTGAACTCAGGACCTCAGAGACTGCAGTGCAGCGCTCTACCAACTGAGCCAAATCCCAGCCCAACTAAATTATAGTGAGTACTTTATCTCCAATATTCCTCAAAGTGTAGTCAAATGCTACTTATGCAAACATCTCATATACGGAGAATATACACACAATGCAATTTCATAAACCCTCTCCCAAACCAAAATTTTAAGATAAGGTCTAAGTATTTACACTAAGTTAATCCTTATACACACTAAAATCATAGACTGAAATCAATGGAAGACCATTATAAAGTTTCAAGCAGAGGAGAGACAGATTTATAATTTTTATTACACACTAATAGGACAACTAACAGGAGAACAAAACTGAAGGTAGGAATATGATAGCAGGACACTAAGTAAATAGTAATAAACTTGCAATGGTAAAAAGCATACAGACAAGAAAACAAGGAATAGCACAGAACATTATAAAGGTCAAGTATTTCTTATCCAAATGCTTTAGACCAAAAGTGTTTCCAAATTGCAAATTTGTTTCAGATTTTAGAGTATTTGCTTCTATACAATCAGAAATATGAGGGATATGATCAAGTCTAAACATGAAATTAATTTATCTTTCATAAACATCTTATACGCACAGCTTGAAGATGATTTTATAAGATATTTTTAGTGCGCCTGCATTTTTATTGCTACTTGCCATATGAGGTCAAGTGTGAAATTTTCCACTTGCAGCACCCATGGTGGTGCTCAAAAAGTTTCATATCTTGGAGCATGTCAGATTTTACATTTTTGGGTTAAGGATGTTCAATCTGTGCCATTTTCAAATATCATATCAAGTAGTTCTATGTCATGAGAATACACAACTCTGTCAACCAAAAAACCATTCAGTGTGATTAAATATCGTTCCATGTAGGTTTGTTTTCAAAAAGAGTTTCAAAACCATACTATGAAATCTCTAAGTTCTGAAATTACCTGTCATATAAATAAGAATATTGCTTCTATCATCAGAAAGAAGACGTTTTGATCTAGGAGTACTTGATGGGATTCTCCCAGTTAACACCCGTAAAAAATTCTCCACAGTTACCTGAAAGAGAGAGAGAAAGAGAGAAAAGTCAGAGGACACAGACACTGAAAAACTTGAAAGACTGCCAGGTGTGGTGGGTAGTGCATGCCTGTAATCCCAGCAACAGGGGAGGCAGAGGCAGGGGGATTACAAATTCAAGACCAGAGGCAGTCTGTGTAATTTAGCGAGATGCTGTCTCAAAAAGTAAAAAAATGGGCTGGGGGTGCAGCTCAGTGGTACAGCACTTGCAAAGCATGGAAGCATGAGGCCCTGGGTTCAACCTCCACTACTGCAAAAAAAAGAAAGAAAGAAAGAAAGAAAGAAAAAAGAAAAACTTGAAAAATTATTTTCACTTTCAAAAGCATTCCTCTTCCTTTATGTATTACTCAGCATAAACTGAAACTAACACATAAAAGAGTTATAGCTTATTATGGTTTGAATACAAAATGTCTCCCAAAGGTCATGTGTTTGAATGCTTGGTCTGCAGGTGGCAGCAATATTTGGGAGGCTTTGGAACTTTGGGACGCAGCTTGTAGAAGCAGATCCCAAAGAAGTACCTTTTGAGGGGTGGACTTAGGAGGCTTAATGCAGACCCCCAGTTCTCGCTGCTCTCTCTACTTTCTGATACCATGATGTGTATGAAGTCAGGTCCTGCCTCTGCTCCCCCATGACTACCCACTACTATGGACTGAACTCCTCAGAACCATGAGCTAAAATAAACCTATCCTTCCTCAAGTTGGTCTGTCAGATATATTACCACACAACACACAAACTAATATATAATTCAGTTAAAATATTTATGTAAGCATATGCCTGTAACTTTACTTCAATTAAAAAAAAAAAAAAAACCTAGCCAAGTATGATGGCTCATGCCTGTAAATCCAGTGACTTGAGAGGTGGAGACAGGAGGATTGCAGGTTGAAGGCCAGAGGCAGACTGTGTAACTTAGCAAAACTCTGTCTCAAGAGAGACCCTGTCTCAAGATAAAAAGTAAAAAAGAGGCTGGGGATGCAGCTCAGTGGTAGAGTGCTGGCAAAAGTGTGTGTGATGCTCTGGGTTCAGCTCTCTAGTACCACAAATTAATTAATTTTTAAAATACTAAAAACTAGCCAGGCATAAGGGTGCATGCCTATAATACCAGCATTCAGGAGGCTGAAGCAAGAGGATCATGAGTGCAAAGCTAGCCCAGGCTACAATACAAAACCCTGTCCCAAGAATGAATAAATAAATAAATAAATAAACAAAGAAAATCTACCTTGGATAAAAATAAATTAATTTTAATTTATAACTTTAAATGCTATGTAAAGTATTGCCTTTAAAATTACTCACATGTTTAAAAATTACTAATCTGCTCACAAAGGCAATTCCTTGAGAGGATAACAGAATATAAAAATTTATAAATAAATTCAGCTACATTACTGCAGCTAATCTGCACAACAACTTAGCCAATTATAGAATTATCACTAAATAAAGCAGTTCCATAAATAATCTCCCAAAACTGTGTGTCTTTAATTTTTTAATGTTCTTTGTTACTTAATTTTTATTAGGAGTATCTTTAACATGTAAAAATTTCATAACACTTTAAACCAGATTTCCCAATCTGGAATTTCTAGTCCTCTAAAATTCTTTGAAGGTATGTTTAAAGTTGTAGGAATAAAATGTTAATTTAAAATTAGCAGCTAAGTCATGTATGATGCATACCTAACTTTAAAAATTAGGAAAAAAAATTTTTTTTCATTAGTTGGTGGTTGAATCCAAGGCATCCCATATACATTGTAAGTGCTCTACCATTGGCCTGCACCTCCACCAGCCCAATTTTTTTTAAATTTTTTATCTTGTGACAAAGTCTCACTAAATTACACAGGCTGCCTCTCTCTGCCTCCTGAGTCACTAGGACTAAAGGCGTGAGCCATTGCACCTGACCTATCCATTTCCTTGCTGGACTTTTCCCAAGACAACAAGTGTGTAAACGTGTGAATACATATGTGTAAGCTGCTTAATTTACATTTTTTCCAGAAGACAGCAAAATGCTAACAGTTTTAATAAGACTTCTTTTTGACTAACAAGGAAGATAACTTTTTGGCCTACATTTTAAAATGACTAAATAAATAAACACAAAGTCAAACATTCATAGACGTTTTTATTCATTGAAGAAACATTTTTGAGTGCTTACAACAACTATAGATACTTGCTAGGTATAACATATGTAAATATAGGCCAGGTCTTCAAGAAACTAACAGCTTAGGAGATATAAATGCTTTTTAAATTGCTTCAAAACAGATCTAGAAACACAGATGAAATTGTGCCACACTTTTGGTAGGCTTAGTGAAAGAGGAAGGACTTTAAACCCATTCATGATCTATTAAGTTTAAAAAGAAGTTTCAAAAAAAGATAGTACACTATAATGACGCTTTTAATTTACATTTTTACTTTTAATTATATATGCATGACATACTAGAACCATATTAAAAGTGGTTTAATATCTAAGTAGTGGAAATATGAGTGAGTTTTTTGTTATTCATTGGAGTTTTTCCACAATTAAGATATTTAATAAAAATATAAAACTGAAAATTTTAGATTGAATATGAAAAGCAGGTACTTCCTATAAAAGAAAGTCAACACATGAGACCTCATTAAAATGCTCAAATAGCTGGGTGCCATAATACAGACCTGTAATTCCAGAAACGGGAGGCAGCAGCAGGAAGATTGCAGGTACAAGGCCAGAAGGAGCCTGTGTAACTTAGCAAGACCCTATCCCAAAATGAAAAAGCAATTAAATACAGGGTAGGGGTGCAGATTAGGGGAAGAGCATTTTCCTAGCATGTACAAGACACTGGGTTCAACCCCAAAGTACAGAGAAAAGAAGAAAAAAGAAAAGAAAAGAGAAAGAGAGAAAAAGAGAAGAGGGGGCAGGAAGGAAGGAAGAAAGGAAATAAGAATGGAAATTTTCATGCTTTAATAATTTTAGTCATGTATTAGTCCATTAATATGAACTCCAGAGACAAATTACATCAAGGCTTGGTGATATTTATGTACCAACTTCAAAGAAAATAAGAACGAAACAATTGTATTCCTCCACTGTCTTAGAGCTTAAAAGAAAGGACATTTCAAAAATGTGGCTAGATTAAACAATTTACCTCATAGCTTCTATAATCCACTTCTACATCGTCTCCATACACATTTAATTCCATATTCTTGTGACTAAACACTGTAGCTGGTTTGGGATTTCTAGGATTGCATGCCATGTCATCAGCAAGCATCAGGACAATGTGACTAGGAAAAAAATTCCAGTAAACAATTTTTAAATAAAACTAAAATGTTAAACACATAAAATTTATTCGCATTACATAACAATTATGGTCATGCTTTTCATCATTAAAAATAACTAAATTTTCAATTATATATTTAAAGGGGCCTTAACTATTTTTTCATACTATAGTACTTATTTGTATAAATTTTAAAGTAGAAAAATGGAGCAATCTAACATAAACTTATCCACAGAACTTCAAATTATCAACTTAAATTTTTTCCTTAACAGAATATACTTTAATGCCATATAACAAGGAGGAGCTAAAGAGACTACCTTTCCAAACATTTTGAAAATATTTTAGGAATGTTTGACATTCTCAAGACTTGCAGAGTCCTTATTAAACTATGATACTTCAAGGAATTTAACTTTCAGACTCCCATATGAAAACATGAAATCTATCAACATGTGCAATTAGTATAGCACAGGAACACAGATTTACTCCAATCACCCCTCACAAGTTCTACTCTGCCTCCCTACCTAGCTTCCATCTGCCACGTTCACCCTTTTTCAGTTCATTCTCCTTATGGCCCTCAGAGTAATCTTTAAATAAGTCAAAACATTCCCTCTTAAAAACTTCCAAAGAATCCCCATTATAATTAGAGTAAAACAGAAACTATTTATACAATTTAAAAGGCTCAGTTAGCCTGAATCTGTCTCTTCAACTTTAGTCCCTACCACTCAAGTTCACTATGCTTCTTCTGAGGCCTTTCTGTTCCAGAAACATGCCAAGCTTTTTTCACTTTATGAGTTACTGACCAAATTTAGACTCCTCTACAAAGAAATCTTTAAATCATTTCAATCTCATCTAAGTTATTCTATCTTGTTATGTTTTATTTTCTTCAAGACATTTATGAATCTGAAATCCCTATCATCTCCCACCACTATTCCATTAGAATATAAACTCTTAGAGGACAAAGCTTTATCTGTCCTGACTATTACTGTGTCATTCATGCTTAGTAATAGAGACTGGCATATAGTAGGTGCTCAATAAGTAATTTAAATGAATGAAACAATTTAATCTTTGCATATAATTTCTTAAAGGGAAAATTTTTAAATCTCTCTTAAATACTTGTCATCTTGATCCTACCATTAAAACCAGTAAATAAGAATCAAGAAATTATTCTACCATATACTTAAGCATCTCAAACATAAGAGAAAAATGAGTGTGGCAGGAAACGTAACAAGAAGAAAATGTTCTGCTGCATATGTTCAAAATAAAGTTCAAAACTGAAACACTGTGATTTTTCTTGAAAATTGGCTTGAAAGTGTTCCAATCTTGCTACATTGAAATATCAGATCTTCAGCTGTTACTGACTCATATTCATAGAATGGTGAATGTTATTCCTCCTAAAATAGAAAATATATTTTCTCTTTTTTATACCTTAAGGAGATCATTAATTTACATTAAGTTATTATCAACTTTCAGTTAAATGTGACTGAACTGACATATAAATGTAAATACAGAAATGAGTCTTCCTTTAGACCATGTTCTTGTTTAGGGTTAATTTCTATGATATCAAATGATTATTTAATATCTATACATAAAGAAGTAATAACTTAAAATCATCTATTCAATCAACAATTTTCCTAAAAAAAGCTTGAGCTTCAGGACAAGTGCTATGACCCTTGATTATATATAATCAATAAATCATAAAAATAATTTCCAATAATATAGAAAAATGAGGAACAAGTCAGAAAAAAGAATGGATTTCAAAGGCTTAGAAACCCAACCACATATACTAATTCACTGTTTCTGAAAACTTAAAAAAAATGTTCAGGAGTTTTTTCTGAAAAAATAAAAATTTTTGCTTGGTCCAAGTGTGAAATTTTCTGTATAATGGTACAAAATACATGCATGCAAGTAAACAAATTAGGTTTATATTTCTTATAAAACTAAGAATCAAGATAAAATTAGAAGTTAAATTCCAACAAAACTACCCAACTTGTTGTTGTTTACTCTAAAAATAATCTCATTTGGAAGATGATGTTATTTTGCTAAAACTACATAAGTGCTGTTATGTTTAAGAGAATAGCCTATATTTAATTTTTTCTTTATTTTGATATCTGCCAATAATACAATGATACAGAAAATGTCTGTTCATAAAAGTAGACTATACAATATGCAAGGCATAATTTCCAGTATCTATTTACTGTTCAGGACAATCAGCTCTTATAATTTAAGTAAGCTTTTGCAAATAAATACTCCCTGAATGCCAGTTACAAGATCTCACTTGTTGATCTGTTACAGTGTATTTTTCACTTGACTATCAGATTTGCCTTCAGCCATAGTCCCCTGGCATCCAATCTCATCAGATCTCAGAAGTTAAGCAAGGTCAGGTCTGGTTAGTACTTGGATGGAAGACCACCTGGAAATACCAGGTGCTTTAGGCTTGGGAGAAGGACCTGGCAGCCCACTCGCAAAATAATCAGCCATTGAAAACCCTATAGATGGCAGAGAAGCACTGGCAATAGGGTCAGGAATGGCACAGTGTCAGGTAGTGTTTCATCTACTGTATATTGGGTTGCTATGAGTCATAACCCGACCCAATGGCACCTAAGAACAACAACATCAGGTTAGCATCATAGCAGGGATTTTTGCTTTTGTTTTATATTTTCCCCAGTACTTGGGGACTGAACCCAGGACACTCCACCACTCAGTTGAGCTGCACCCATAGCCCCTTTTTTATAGTTTTATTTTGAAACAGGTTAAGTTGCACAGGTTGTCTCTGGCCTCAAACTTGAGATCTTCCTGCCTCAGCCTCCCAAATCACTAGGATTATAGGCTTGCACCACGGTGCCTAGCCCACAACAGTTATTTAAAAATGCTCTTAATGTGTACCAAATCAATCACTATTGGATTCAAAACCAAAAAAAAAAAAATTATATTGGAGACATACTTCTACATTTCTATAACTAACAAATTGCTTTATATCTTATTAAAAATTAAGACAAAATTTCCAAAATATAACCAATCCATATAAGAATATGATAGCCTTACAGTCTGGCAAGACTATTCTACCATATTCTACCATATTCTGTCATCTCTCACACTTTATTCTTTTTAAGCCCCTACAAAACCTACTTCACATAACAAAGCATACGCGAAAAGGCCTTCTTTCAATACAAAAGAAAAAGGAAAAGTGAGCACTCAGATTGTATGGCAAGTTCAGTTACACTGCTGGTGTTAGGTGCCGTCAGGTTGGGTCTGACTCACAGCAACCTCATAGAGTTTTCATTGGCTGATTGTTTCAGGATTGCTTCAGGAGTGGACTGCCACATCCTTCTCCCATGTTTGCACTGCTGGGGCTCAAACCAGGTCCTCAGAGAGTACACAGCAGCACTCTACCAACTGAGCCAAACCCAGCCCTCAGTTATACAGTAGGTATTTATATAAATGGTTTCCACATTTTTTAAAACATGTACTCTCTGTTAAAAAGAAAAAAACTATGAATATATATATATATATATATATATATATATATATATATATATATATATATAGTTGTTAGGTGCCGTCGAGTCAGTATCCAACTCATAGCGACCCTCATAGGGTTTTCAATGGCTGACTGTTTGGGGATTGCCTTGGGAGTGGATTGCCAGGCGCTTCTCCATATATATATATATATATATATATATATATATATATATATATATATATGCGCACATTTACTTACTTGAAATTCATATATAGATAAGGATCTGGGGTTTAACTCAGTTGGTAGAGTACTGCTGTTCTGTGCTCTCTTGAAGCCCTAGGTTCAATCCTTAGCAGCACAAAAATGGGAGAAGGACTTGGCAATCGATTCTCAAAGCAATCTTGAAACAATCAACCATTGAAAACCACATGAATAGCAGAGAAGTACTGATATCGTGCGGGGCATGGCAGTTTCAGGGAGTGTTTCATTCTGTTGCACATAGGGTTGCTGTGAGTCAGACCTTACTCGATGGCACCTAAGAACAACAACATAGATAACACCAGGCGCCATGGTGCAATCCTGTAATTGCAGAGACAGGCAGTCTCCCATCCAAGTACTAACCAGGCCTGACCCTGCTTAGCTTCTAAGATCTGACTGGACAGGACGCCACAGTGCTATAGCTGCAGGCTTTGTGGCAGCAAGAGATTCCTTATCTACCTCCCTGAAATTCTTCCTTAGCTCAATCAGGAATCAGTAATCAACAGGTAAAAAATACATTTTAAATTGACAAAAATTCTTTCAGTCATAAACCATGACTGTGAAATTTCTAAAAGCATAAATTTTCATATATAATAGACTGGAATTATCTTAATAAATTTTTTTGCTCAATGAAATTTAAATAAATTACTATATTAGTCGAAATGTTTTTAAGCTGCACACTTAAAATTACTTTACATTCTATAGGCATGCTACTAATCAAATAAGATGGTAACCTTACAAAGCATATTTAACTACTAGAGCTAGAATTACCAGACTTACTTTCATTAATATCATCATCTCAACAGATTAGTAGTTGAAAATTAAAGCAACAGGAAATATGAGAACCATAGGAATCTTGGATGCACTCTTAAATCTGGCCTTCTGGGTTTCTGCCTCACAAATTTTGCCTTTTTTCCCCAACACAAACTATTTAGGATACTATGGTTCTACGGCAATGTAATGATTACTGGACCAAGATAATTCAGCAAATCATGCTAATTAGTAGGTTGATGTCAAGGTAATTTACTTTTATACTTTTCTTCTTCCTCCTATTCCATGTCTTGAAGATACTCAATTTAATAACTCTCACCATCAATGTACTATGAAACTAATCATAACAAATTTGCTAGCTATAGATGCTGAACCATCAAAACTTTCTGAACTACTTTCAATTTGCCAAATATCAAACAATTATGAGCCACATGTGGGGGCGCATGCCTGTAATCCTAGCGACTTCAGAGGTGAAGGCAGGAGGATCAAAAGTTCAAGGTCAAGGGAAGTCTACATAATTTAGAGAGACAATCTCAAAATTAAAAAAAAAAAATTTCGAGGGGACACAGGGTACAGCTCAGCAGTAGTTGTTGCTCTGTGCTGTTGAGTCAGGTCCAACTTATAGGGTTTGCAATGGCGGACTGTTTCAGAAGTGGATTGCTATGTCCTTTTCCCTAGCCTACAGTATCCGGCATTCCCAGGAGGTCTCCCATCCAAGGGCTAACCAGGCCGACCCTGCTCAGCTTCTGAGATCGGGTGGGGCTGGATGCCAGGGTGCTATGGCTGCAACGGTAGAGCACTTACAAAGTGTGCATGAAGCCCTGAGTTCAGTTCCTCAGTACCGCAATAAAGTAAGCAAATAAAAAATATAAAATTGCCATTCCTACAGTATATAATGCCTGTATTTTTTACTTATATTATTAGAAATAAAAACATTCCAAAGCCCACAATGCAGACAGGAAGAATCATCAGTAGCATACATGTTATCATAGTGCCAAATTATTTAATGGTAGAGCTAGCTAGCTATAGACTCATATATTTAAGGTTACATGTGGTTTAGTATAATAAGATAGTTGTTGTTAGGTGCTGCCAAGTTGGCCCTATGTACAACACAATGAAACACTTGCCAATTCTCTGCCAGGCACAAGATATTTTATATTTAAGCCCACTGTTGCAGATTCTGTGTCAATCCATCTAGTGGAGGGCCTTTCTTTTTTTTGCTGACCACTTTCCCAAACATGATGCCCTTCTCCAGGGATTGGTCCCTCCTGAATGCATGTCCAAAACACAAAAGATGTGGTCTAGCCATCCTTGTTTCCAAGGAGCACTCTGGTTGCACTTCTTCTATTTCCTATTGTTTTTGTTGTTGTTAGGCACTGTTGAGTCATATCCAACTCATAGTGACCTTCATAGAGTTTCCAATGGCTGATTGTTTCAGGATTGCTTCGGGAGTGGATTGCCACATCCTTCTCCCATCTCTGCAGTGCTGGGATCAAACCTGGGACCTTAGAGACTGCAGAGCAGACCTCTACCAATTGAGCTAAATCCCAGCACATAATAAGATAGTAGCTAACATTTATTAAGTACTTGGTATATCTCAGGTGCTGTACTAATAAAGTAAGCACATTACATGCATTATCCCATCCATCATTCCCATGTCATGTACGATCATCTCTATTTTACAGGTTATGAAATTGAAGTACACAGAGGTTAAGCACCATGCCATGGGTCACATAGCTGGCAAGTATTCACATTTAAATTCAATTCCAGATTTGTTTAACATGAACATTTGCTTTTAACAACTCTGCAAAAGCGTGAAACTCTGAGAACTAGCAGCTAGAAAGATTTAATATGTATTCTGACATAAATTAATTGACTCAGATGATTAAATTACATACATGAACTCATTTTTGCTGTTCAGTACTTATGGTACATAACTAAGAATAAAATTGGCCCTTGAAATTCTAAATGGAACTATCCAGAGACCTTAGCAAACTCTCCAATCACAAACATACCACTACAGCATACAACTTTTCCTGTAAGAGTAGTAAGGCATAATGGAAAAAAATTTCCCTGCTCCCTTATATGCAAAAATCAGAGAAGAGAACTTCAAAGAGATATACACAGGCTAATATTCTAGACAGTCTCCAATTAATCCCTAAAGCCTTTCACTCTTTTCTAAAGAAAGGCTTTCAGGATATATCCTGTTGCTGGCCCTTCTCACATATCTTTTCAGTCACCAAGCCTATCAGTTTTCACTCTCAATCATCTGCACTAGCAACTACACTTCAAGTCTTTGAGTTTCATTTCTATCTCCAAATACTCTCCCAATATTTACAACTCTTACTCCAACGCAGAAGGGAGCAGGTAGCACAGATACACCATCCACACCCACACAGTATTGTCTAGACAAATTTTCATCTACTTCTAGTCCTTTTCCATTGCTTAACTCCTCACTCACTAGTTTAATAACTTACTCAAGTGCACCAATTCTATGTTAGAATACCAATTTGTGCAATGCATTACCAAAATTAGAAGTTACTATAGTTTTGGAACATTTTGGATGACTCAGAAATAGTCGAAATCAGGAATGTTGTATTCATGAATGTCATTGATCTAGTATAACCTACTTTCTGTCAAAATACTCAGGATAGAATTTTTAGTATATCATATATAGTCCATTGTAATAAAAACCAATATATGTGCAATCTTTCACATATTCTTTTTTTCCAATAATAATTTGTACTAGTATAGTCAATCTCCTTAACTCAACTGTCTTATGACAAGTATTTTAGAATCTTGCTAAATAAAAACAGATTTTAACAGTCTTTATGTAAGCTCTTTAGAGTGATGAAAGCAATTTCCTAGGGCTTGATCACATGCCTGAATTATACATACTGCCTGAAAAATACTGCAAATTCTTGAATGTAATCCACACAACTTTCAACAGTTTTACAGGGCTACAAAATCCAATGCAGATTAGAGCCCTCAACCCACAGTAGAGAGCCTGCTCTACTGTGAATCCACTGCGCAATTCTAATCTGCAATGGGTTCTGTATCCCTTTAAAACTTTTGAAAGGGTGTGGATTAGATTTAAAAATACACACTACATGCAAACATCATTAATATGCCTTCTCCAGGACATTTCTATTCTCAAATGGAAAGAAAATCAAAAGGTCTGCTTAGTTCTCTCTAGGCATTAAGCAAGATGGCTAAAATATATTTTTTATTCAGAGAACTTAGATGGCATACTTCTTCTAGGGTATCACTTACCATACTTTCTAAGAATCTATTTGGTAAAAGATAAAGTACAGAAAAACAGTACTGGTCACGAAGAGTACTTTGCCACTGCTTTGTTCTTTGCTTTGATCATAAATTCAAGTAGGACAACAATTAAAGGGGAACAATATAGAATGGAGACAATCACATACAAAACCAAAGAATAATAAACTAGAAGAGCTTAATAAATTTCATTTAAGTGTAATCTGACCATTTGTTTTAAAGCAACATAATGGTGTTCACTGGTATAAATTTCATGTAATCATCCCATATTAAATTAGTAAAGGCTCAGCATTTACTATAAAATTTTATCCAAATTATCAGTTTTGGATTCCACATTGTAGTAAGAATATAGAAAAAATATTAAAGGTTACATGAAAAGTGAAAACAAGATTGTAGAACTAACCATTGCACTTCTATCCAGGGAGTAAAAGACAAAACTGGTTTAAATTGAGATATGTTGAATAGCATGCTAAAACTCCTAGTAAGACCTCTCAATACAGAATTTTAGTAGATAACCAAATTAAAATAAAAGCAAAAGCAGAGTTACGGATGAAGATCTGACAAAAGTTCTCTCAATTATAACACAGAAGTGTTGCACTGTTACTTTCCATTGAGTCATGTCCGATTCATAGCAACCCTTACAGGGTTTTCAATGGCTGATTGTTTCGGGATTGCCTTGGCAGTGGACTGCCACATCCTTCTCCCATAGCACAGAAGTAGTAATTACTAATACTTAAAATTTAGCCACAGTAAGGTAGAGGTAATGCAATAACTTGTGGGATAGTAGAAATAAACAGTTCAGTTTAAAGAGTGACAGGCACAGTCCTGGGTGTTTTCAGATACTTAATTCTCACTAAATCATAACATCCTATGAAGATTATTTATTGTCTCTCCTCTGAAGATAAGGAAATTCACAGACACACACCTTTCATGACTTTAAACTAGGCAGTGTTTACTTGTTCTGTTCTGTCTTCTCATCCATGTTCAGATTTCTCATGAGTACAATTAAGTGCTCCGATATTCCCATTCTTCACAATGTTAAACAATTTGTTGTGATCCACACAGCCAAATACCTTGCATACTCAATAAAACTTAGAGAGACATCTTTCTGGTATTCTCTGCTTTCAGCTAGTATCTATCTGACATCAGAAATGATGTCCCTGGTTCGACACCCTCTTCTGAATCCAGCTTAATTTTCTGGCAGTTCCCTGTCTATATACAGCTACAGTCTCTTTTGGATGATCTTTAGCAAAATTTTGCCTATGTGATATTAATGATATTGTTCAATAGTTTCCACATTCAGTTGGATCTCCTTTCTTAGGAATAGGCACAATTCTGGATTTCTTCTAGTCCACTGGTCAGATAGCTGTTTTCCAAATCTCTTGGTATAAACAAGTGAGCACCTCCAGTGCTGCATCTGTTTGTTGAAACATCTCTGTTGGTATTCCATCAATTCCTGGAGCCTTGTGTTTTGTCAATTCCTTCAAGGTAGCTTCCACTTCTTCCTTCAATACTACTGGTTCTTGATCACATGCAACCTCTTGAAATGGTTGATCAGCCATCAATTCTTTTTAGTATAACAACTCTGTGTATTCCTTCTATCTTCTTTAGATGGTTCCTGCCTCGTTTAATATTTTCTCTTATAGAATCCTTCACTATTGCTACTCAAGGCTTGAATTTTTTCTTCAATTCTTTAAGATTGAGAAAAACAGAGCGTGTTCTTCCCTTTGGGTTTTCTATCTCCAACTCTTTGGAAATGTCATCATAATATTTGATCTTGTTTTCTAGAGCTACCCTTTGAAATCTTCTGTTTAGTTCTTTAACCTTGTCATGTCTTCCTTTTATTTTACCTGCCTGATGTTCAAAGGCAAGTTTTAGAGTCTCTATTTACATGTAATTTCATCTATTCTGTTTTTCCTGTCTTTTTAATAACATTTTGCTTTCCTCATGAATGACATCTTTGATGTCATGCCACAACTTGTCAGGTCTTCGAACATTAGTCTGTAACACATCAAATCTGTTCTTGAGATGGTGTCTGAACTCAGGTGGGATACACTCAAGGACATTCTTTGGCTCTCTTATGATTGTTCTAATTTTCTTCAGTTTCTGTGTGAACCTGAATATAAGCAGAGGTTGGCTGATCTACAATCAGCACCTGGTGTTGTTCTGAGTTCTGATATTGAGGTTTTCCACTGTCTCTTTCCACAAGTGTAGTCAGTTTGGTTCCTGTATGCTCCATCTACCTGTAGCTGTACCACTGTGGTGTCTAATCCCATCAGAAGCTAAGCAGGGTCGGTCCTGGTTAGTACTTGGATGGGAGAACGCCTGGGAATATCAGGTATGGTAGGCTTGGGAGAAGTACCTGGCAACCCACTTCCAAAAAACAATCGGCTATTGAAAACCCTATGAATAGGAGAGAAGCACTAACAGTAAGTGTTTTGTCTGTTGTACTCAGGGTCACTATGAGTCAGATACCGATTCAATGGCACCTAACAACAACAATATAGTAAGAGAATAATGACTTAAATTAGCCACCTGACACTAGAACCTGTGTATACTCTTAAACCCTGTATTAACTGACTCCCATCTAAGTTGTGATATCCTTATGTTCACACAATCTTTGGAAGTTTTTTAAATTTTAAATTGGCATATTGTTGTTGTTGTTGTTCTTAGGTGCCATGGAGTTGGGTCCAACTCATAGCAATCCTATGTACAACAGGATAAAACACTCACCGACACTGTGCCATGCCTGGCACTATGTCAGTGCCTTCTGCTATTCACAGGGTTTTCAATGGCAGATTCATGAGGCAAAGCTATTTAACAAGGTCATTACAAATACTCAGGAAACCAAGTTACTGCATATTCTGACATAAATACTGGATGTAAAAAACTAATAGGTTCACTTTGTTGGGAGTACCAAGGTGAAAATAAAAGTAATTTGCTGAGTTATCTTTAAATTGAAATAAATGGACAGCTCTACAGGAAGCTGATTATAGAAAGTTCTGAAGATAAGCTACTATAGTTTAGTGAAGCTATTAGATTACAATTTATAAAAGCAAATCAAATATATGAAATTATGACGCAAACATCTACTTTATATTGCATACCAGCATTTGTCTTTATTTTTAATTAATTGCTCTATCTCTTTTCTTTATTATTTCACTTAATTGTACTAATGAACTGGGCAATATAGTATTAATATAATTACTGTGCTAGGATTCTAGTATTAAGTCAGCTACTATGTAGTTGTTGACCTTAAACATCTGCTTACCTCTCATGAACACATTTTTCTCATGCAGAAAATAAAGGATTTCCTTGGGCTATTAATTTTGAAGTCTCCAAAGAGAAATTTTATCCCCCAGACTTCAAATGTGAGAAATCTCTAAAGATTAAAAAAAAAAAATTATATCCAGGTGCTGTGGTATACACCTATACTTCCAACTACTCAGGAGGATGAAGCAGAAGGATCACAAGTTCAAGGCCAAAGGCAGCTTGCACAACTTAGTAAGACCCTGTCTCAAAATAAAAAATAAAAAGGAGGAGAGAATGCTCATAGCATAGCTCAGTAGTACAGCACTTGCCTCTCTGGGTCCAACCTCCAAGCATGGCATAAGAAAAAACATTTACAGGTACAAAGACTTGAAGAAAACAATCATTGTTTGCAGACTTTATAGCTATCAAAAAGGAATTTATACTCAAATTATTAAGATTAATTAGAGTTTAACAATTTGCCAGAATAATATACAAAAATCAAACTGCAAACACAGCAACAGAAATTATAAAATGTATTTGGAAAAAGGTACCACTTACAATATCAACAAAAAATAATTTAAAAATTCTATCAAAGTTGTTTATGGAAAAAATTTAAAAATTATAATATTTAATTGGATGCTTTTAAACACATAAGTAGGTGAAAACAGTTTATTTATTAATGGAAAGATTAAATACCCAAAAAGAGCCCTTCTACTCTAAATTAATCTAAAAACTCACGACAATGCAAACAAAAATCCGAACAAGAATTTTCTTTTAAGAATTTAAACAAATTGATAAAATTAACGTAAAAGGGTTGGGGCTGCAGCTCAGTGGTGGAACAGTTGACTGGCAGTCATGAGGCCCAGGATCCCATCTCCACCACAACAAAAAATAAATAAAAATAAAAATAAAAAAGGTCACATGGAACAGCAAGCCCCAAGAACAGCTGATTCTAAAGAACAAAGTCAAGGAATCAGGTTAGCAGATTAAGGACAGCACAGTAATGAAAACATTGCGGTACTGGTGAAGGAATAAGCAACTCTCTCTTCTTCAACATCACAGGACCTTCCTATCTAGTTGCAAATCAAGAAAGAAATTTCCCATATTCTCCATAAAACTCCTTCAAGATTTGCTTAGCCTTGCAAATTGGACCTATTTAGTCTCTAAACACAGGGAGGGCATGAAGGTAATGACCAAAATGTTCCTTTTATCTTTGTCACTACTCTCTTCCTTAAAGCATATTTCAATTTCCTAACCATAATAAATGTTTCCCTGTTCAAGATATTATACACTTCTCTACCACAAACATCATGTGGAGCATCAACATAGATCAGCTGCCAATGTGAGAGTAAAGGATAGATTGTTCAGGGTATAAACATATCTATATTCAAACACTACTATTTATATTTTTAAGGAGTATATTGAGAAAAAACTTGGTAAGTGACAGGAGTCAAGAAAGACCACTTAAAGTCATAAGTTAAAATTATCTTGACAATAACTATGACAGTGTACTGTGAATTATTTACAAAACCCATTTATGTAGTCCCAAGCCCTTTATTCATCAAAGGAGAGAGAATCATAAAATGACTATTATCAAAATATTAAAATAATAATATAAAAATAGTTACAGACCAAATTTTAAATCTATAAATAAGGTTATTTAGAACTTTTTAGAAACTAATTATAATGGCTTAAAAATCAATCAACTAAAAAAAAAATCAGCCAGGGACCTCCCTATATAGATTATTCTATAAAGTTCTACACAGTGAAACAAAATAAAGATATATGGTTCGGAAAAGCAAACATAGGACATAGTAAGTGTTCTAGGTAGGATAAATGCTCAAAAATAGAAATGAAAGTGACCAATATTACATAGTAGATATCAAAATAAATGAATAAATTGAAAATGGTGAGTCAATTAACAAAGCAGTAGTTGAAGCCTGAAAACTGGGTGAAAATTTTGGATTTGTTAGAAAGACAACAAAGAGTTGCTGCAGGTTCTTCACCGTGGGAGTGACAAGATCAAAGCAGTGTCTGAGAAAGATAATTCTAACAGCTGTGCGTAGGATGAGTGGGAAGGGAGAAGAGACTAGAGGCAGGAATAGACAGCTACAAAACTATGGACGTAAAGATGCGTGTATAGGTTGAGTATTCCTTATCTGAAATACTTGGGACCAGCATGTTTCAGATTACAGATTTCACAAGATTTTGGAATGAACATATATACATATATATATATATATATATATATATGTATATATGCCTGCAGCTGTAGCCCTGTGGCATCCAATCCCGTCAGATCTCGGAAGCTAAGCAGGGTCAGGCCTGGTTAGTACCTGGATGGGAGACCGCCTGAGAACACCATGTGCTGTAGGCTTGGGAGAAGGACCTGGCAACCCCCTCCCAAAAAATCAATCTGCCATTGAAAACCCTATGAACAGCAGAGAAGCACTGACAATAGTGTTTCCCCTGTTGTACAGAGGGTCGCTATGAGTTGGATACCGACTGGACGGGACCTAACAACAACAACAACAACATCAAGGCATCTTGCAGATGGGATGCAAGTCTAAACACAAAATTCATTGATACTTCACATTCACTGTATGAAAGGTATATACCATTCATACATCACCTAGAGGAATGTTACACAGTATTTTTAGTGCATCTGCATTTTGAATGCAACCTACCACATGAGGTCAGGTGTGGGATTTTTTCCTCTTGAGGCATGATGTAAGTGCTCAAAAATTTGGTTTTTGGAGCATTTCAGACTTTTGGATTAGAGATGTTTGAACTGTACTACAGCTTTAAAGCTTGTTGAAATACAGAAGCATGATGTACATAAAGCATGAAATAGTGAAGAGTTAGACAAGAGTAAAACTTATAGAAAACATAAGAAAAGTGAGGAAATTGGGGAGGTGTTTCTCACATTTATTTTATTAATATTAACTATTTTCACAACCCCTCAGTTACTACATTCAACTTGTAAGTATATCTTTAAGAATTTAATAAGGCATTTAAATCATGAGTATGTATAATTATGTCAATCTCTCTAGATTGTCATAAGACTGAGAAAATGTATATTAAAAGAATTCTCTAATAGTAAATGTTACATAAGTAGTAACTACTATAATTTCTTGGGGAAGAGATAGTTGTGATCTATTGGAAATGCTCTGGCCAAAAAGTCAGAACTGAATTCAAATTCTGACTCTATTTTTACTTAATGGTGCATCCAGTGGACCTTAAGCAAGTCATTTAAATGATTAAAAATGATGGGCAATCATTTTTAATATGTAAATTGGAAAAACAATTCCTCATATATGCCTCAAAGAATAAATTAAATGATTCATTACAAAATCTCTGACATAGTCTCTGAACTATGGTGGACAATGAATATGTGTTGCAGGGAATAGGGAGGAGGGCAGACTACCCTTACTGAAGAGAAAGCCACATGTTCATAAGCAACTATACCAGCCTTGTCCTTCTCTGTGTTATTTTATAAGGAATTATATAATAAGAGAGCTAAACTACCTTATTTTAATGCTTTACTTTAGACAAGGCCAAATCCACAACAGCATGAAAACCAACAGTCAAGTCATATTATCAATATGATTTAAAAATCAACAATGGTGATTTCTTTTTCTTTTTCAATTTACACAAACATTACTAGAATTCACATGAATGACTAGCTCCTACTTCAATTTCTATTTACCTGTGGAAAAAACTAAAAGGGAAAAGAAATGACAAGGAAAAGTACATCCAGAGGAAATTTAAACAGTAGCAAGGTAGGGAATAGTGAGGTTGACATTAACTCATCTTAGACAAAACTCTTAGGGACTTTGTGTTTAAAAAAAAAAAAATCAATTTGAAATGCCCTAATCAGATTGTTCTAACTACTGATGCCTAAAATAGGAAAATAGGAGCAAGAGAATAGTTTACAAAATTAACTACAGAGCATTTTTGGCTCAAAGGGGTTTGAGAAATAGGAATAAAAGACAATATAAACAAACTATTCATAAATGTTTCCTTTCTAGCACAGACTACTAATGAGATTACAATGAGCCATGGGACTCTAGAACACTATTCATTTTTTAACTAAACTTTACAAAATACACCAAAGAATATACTGTGAGGAATATATAGTACCACATTCTGCCATGAAGAAATGAGGAACACGGTGGTGCACACCTGTACTCCCAGTGACAAGGGTGGTAGAAGAAAGGGGACCATAAGTTTCAGGCCACAGGCAGCCTATGTAAGTTAGCAAGACCCTGTCTCAAAATAAATAAATAAATAAATAAATAAATAAATAAATAAAAAAAAGCTGGATGTGCAGCCCAGTGGTAAAGCACTTACCTAGCATGCATGAGGCCCTTAGCTCAATTCCCAAGTACCACAAAAGATAAAAGAAAAGGAAATAAAAAAAGAAAGTGCCATAAGAGAAGTATAAATAAGATATTATTTATTCAAAAAAGACCAAGAAAGCTTTAAAGAAAGCATGGACTGATTAAATACCTCAGAAAACTAGAAAGGAGGAAAGGAGGAAAGAACTATAATAAGAGGACCAGCATAAGACAACGGACAAAGGCCAATGCAAGACTAACAAAAAGGAATTGGCTGAAGCTTAAGCGATTGAAATGAAACGATCAGATGACAGATTAGGAACAAGATTCCAAAAAGCCTTGGGTAGCAGGAAATGGAATCTGAACCTCATTCTGCAAAGACTAAAAGTGTCTGAATAAAGAGAGACGAAAAATTAAAGGTTTAAATTAGGAATATTAGTCTCAAATAATAATTGAAATATGAAATAAGGAAAAAATAGTGTTAGGTGGACTCAGAAAAACTATTGGATTTAAGTATAGAAGTAGTTTATCAGACAAGGAAAATTATATAAAGCCATATCCATCCAACTTGTAGTGGAGCCAAATCATATTTTAAGAAAAATTATATACTCACTGTACTCCACAAATATAATTTCATGCACTCAGCTAAAAACAGAAAAAAAACAGAGACAGAGACAGAGAGATAGAAACAGATCTTACCAAACTTAATACTAAACTGCATTTATTCCCCAGAGTAAACATGAGATGGCAGGTACGGATCTATATTCTCTAAGTCTCAACTTCCAGGTGCCTCTCACAGCATGTTCATCATAATTCTAGAATTAAAGGCAGGTATTTTTTCATATAACACAGCTCCTACTTATAAATAAACCACTTTAGTGCACAAAGAAAATGACATATGTTCAAGCACTGAAGGAAAAACTGGCTGTGTTACACTTGACAAAAGACAATGCTGTGCTGTATTTTATGTACCATTTAGGTAACTTTTGAGACCCATTTTCACTGAGTTTTTCCTTTACAAATAGACCTTTTTTCTTTCTCATCTTAATAATATTAGGCATACTGGAAGTCACTACACAGGAATTGTATCCAAAACAATTATTTGAGGACTGAAAGTTGCCTAAAAATAGTGAAACATAAAAACAAAATTTCTGAGCACTGGCTAAGAATACAGAAAAGATGTGGGCACAAAGTGCAAGACACCTCTCCTGCGTTGAACTTAGGTATGAAATTGATAATAGTCAAGCTAGAAAGCATTTAGGGGGGTTTAAAAGCGGGTGTTTTTTTTCACTTTGCTACAGAATCATTAATACCTCTTCTCCATAAGTCAACATTTTCAAATATAAAATTCTGGGAGCATATTTATTAAAATATCTTTAACATCAAAGAAACATTTTCTGATAACTACATTGATACAATTTAGGGGATGCATGCATTTTTACTTTTAAAGTACTAGCTTGTGTTTGATTCTCACAACTGATAAAATATTTCCAAGTCACACAATTATTCAGTTACCTAATACCTACAGAGCACCTACCATATGCCAGGCACTGGTAAATTCTAGAAGTACAAAAATTAAATGAAAGAGAATCTTTGGGGGCTGGAGGTACAGTTGACCTACTATGTGCAAGGTCCTGAATTTGATCCCTAATATCACACTTACCCATACACATACAGACAAAGACAAATAATCCCACAATCTTTGTTCCCTTTCAGACATTTCCACCCTAATGAGGGAGTCACATCCTAATTAAGACAATTGTCCTAATAAAAAGAGTATACAAAAGATACTATAGAAGGAGTAAGGAAATGCTTTTTAAAGAGCCAACAACTGTACCTGAGTAAAATGAATTTGCAGATCAGGTAAAAATTAAATCAGTGTTCCCCAAATTTGGTTGTACATCAGAACCAAACATAGAGCTTATGTCTTGGACTCACTTCCAATTTAACAGATCAGAATCCCTTGAATCTCTGGGTGTGGGGCTAAGAAATTCATATTTTTAATATATGCCACAAATGATTTAGAATCAAGACCAGGTTTAGGTAGTAGCAAACCAGCAGTAGTACAGATAAGCATTTCAGGCATGGGGAATAACTCAGTATGGCAGTAGTATACAACCAGAACACCAGAGAGAAATCAGAACAAGAGCAGGGATGTAACTACAGTGGACTTTCAAATAGGACCTGCAGAATTGGTGCGAACTTCCAAAACAAATGACAATCATCTGTATCATGCATTTTATTGTGACTTGAACTAATTTCCTATTGAAGCATATGAGAAATCTAAATGCAAACACTGCATTTCAAGACAACAATAAAATGTTCCTTTAAAAACAAGCAAACAATTTTTTTAAAAAAGAACAGCACTCAGTTTTTATTAAATGTAATGACTAATCATTTCCCTTAGGATCACATCTGGGATTATTATAGAAGTTATGATAATGCTGTTTTAAGCTGAAAAATATTCCATAATATATGAAATAAACTCAGTATGTATTTGAAATTCAAGTTTTAAAACTCAAAACTGTCCTTAATGTTTTAAATTTTCCAACTGTTATCTCATAATAATTTGTTACTTTCTAAACTAAAGTTTAGTTATAATTGTATTTTTATACTCAATTTCAGGTAGGAGTTAAATGACAAGTCACCAATAACAAGAACATTTACCATAATAAGCTAAAGGCAAAAGCCACGCACAGTGGCACATGCCTGTAATCCCAGCTACTCGGGAGGCCAAGGCAGGATGATCCTAAATTTGAAGCCGGAGGCAACCTGTACAATTTAGGAAGAGTCTGTCTTGAAAAATAAAAAAGGGGACTAGGGTTGTGGCTCAGTGGTAGAGCACTTGGCTAGCATACATGACGACCTGGGTTTAACACTTCCAGTACTGAAAAAAAAATTAATAAAAAAAAAAATAAAAGCAAAACAAAATCTTTTCTATTGAGTTCTATTTGTTAAATAATAAGCAGTTTAAATTACCAGCTGTTTAAATCCACAATTCATCTCCAGAACAAAGAGTTCATAATCAGAGATACAGACAAACAATCATTTGAAACAGAAATAAGCCTTCAAAGGAAATTCTTCCAAAACCTACAACAAACTTAATAAACTTAATATACAAAACAACACAAGCTGTTGCTGTCTTCTATATCTAAAATGACTCTCCAAGTCTTACTTAAGCCATTGAAATGTTTCCTAATGATTGATTCATGGAACATGAAGATGTATTTAGCAAAGCAAAAACTACTGCCAAGCCATGCATAGTGACTCTCCAAAGCAGTACACAGGACATAGAAGCAATAGCAGTTAAAAACTGATGGACTAATCACATGGACCCACAAGAAGAACCAATTGACAAAAAATAAGAATTTTATGAGTATACTTGATACAACAAATCAATCTTCTTCTCAGACTTAATGTAATTTTAAAAACAGTAATACTGAGCCGGGCACAGTGGTACATGCCTATAATCTCAGAAACTCAGGAGGTAGAACCAGAAGTATCACTAGTTTAAAGCCAAAGGCAGCCTGTGTAACTCAGTAAGACCCTGTCTCAAGATAGAAAATAAGAAAGAGACTAGGGGTGCAGCTCAGTGGTACAGCACTTGCAAAGTATGAGCAAGGCCCTGGGTTCAAGCCCCCAATACCACAAAACAAAACAAGCACACACACACACACACACACACACACACAGATACACTAATATTATCTAGTTGCCTCAATTTCCAGATAAATTACAGGAAGTAAATTATACTTTTGTTAAGTTTCCCTGGCCAAAATGCTCCATTTACATAGAAGGTAAAAGAACTTTTTTTCCTGAGTCATGTACTGCTTCCTTTCTGCTCCTGCAGCACTTTACTCATGTCTCTTTTGTTTTTGCTCCAAGACTTTGAATCCTGCAAAGAAGGTACTATTAGCCATGTAATAGATGAGGAATCAGGCTTAATATGGCAAAGCAACTTAACCAAAATCACCACAAAAACTAGATTTCAAACACATTTCCTACCACAAAGCTTTTTCCACACTACCTCACAGATAATAAATAAATCAAACCTAAAAAACAGAATTGACTATAGTTTCTCACTCTCTCTCCTTTGGTAGTAGCAAAACCAAATTTAACACAGATAAACCAAATGCAGAAGACATGATCTGGGATGAGATGTGGAAGTACTGCCCAATACCTGAAGTCCTCCACATAAATAGGAAATTTCCCACTTTATGATCTTCATATAAGGCAGAGCCCATCTGCCTATATAGGAAAAATCAATGTCATATACTCATTTTTCCAGTTACCTTGGAGCACAGACATGGGCAGTGACCTAGACTCTGCTAATATGACATTCCAAACAAGGATTCTACAAGAGCTAGAGACAACAAGAAACTGAGAAAGCAAAAGTTGGATCTGGGCAGCAGAAAGCAGGAGCAACTTTATCCAAAGGCAGCAGTGGCAGCCACACTGTGGCTGAAAATAGCCTTCAGCAATTTGCACCCACATTATTTGTCACCACATTGGTTTTATGTCATAATTTTTAGCTATTTCTTTTATACTACATAGTCTTCTGTGTTCCTTACTACTTAAGGCCACAGCATTGCCAGGAATTTGGTGAACTAATCAATATGCTTTCAATAAGTCTCTTTTTTGCTTCAGTCAGTCAGAATTGTCCTCTGTTACCTATAAAAACCCTGACTAAGGCACTCCATAATTAGGTAACACTAAGCAATTATACTTTATCAAATTGTTTTACCGTAGTGTTTGGTTGTTCTTCTATATACTTTGCATTACAAAAAGTCTTAAGTAACATCTATTTTATACATGGTAATATGCTCTAACAACAAAAAAAACCTCCAAATCAAGTTTCTTTACCTCTTTCGAAAGCAACACAAAACACACATAGAGTAATAGTCATCTAAGGGTCATCTTCACTGAGGTCCAAAGTTAAACTTAATTAATACTTCTTACCTGTCAGGAATACCAAGCCTCTTGACACTTCTATAAACAGAAAGAGTATTTGCAACATGTCGATAATTGAACCAGAATCGGGATGTGCACACCTAAAGTATTAAAATGAAGATTTGATTTGTATGAGTCAGAATGAGCCAAGAATTTACAAAATTATTTTTCTTGAAAGCTGATACAGAAATGCCTGAAGAAAGATTTTCACACTGAGAAACAACAAAGAACATAAAGAATTATCAATAAAACCAATCTGTCTAAAGAGAGGCCTTTCATCACTAATATTGAATAAAAAAAAAAAAAAGGCTGGCTGAAGAGAAAACAAATCATTGGAGAATTTAATCAAGTACTAAAACAACTCAGTTACTGGGGTTCTGTGATTCTATAACACTCCCTTTTCCAAAAGATTCAATTCTCTAGAATTAAAGAAAATGTCCATAATTTCTTCAGAGTAGAAAAGAAAATTAGTTATATTGTGTTACATAATATTTACTTCAGTCTTGATTACTTCCTTAGTTGTGAGATATAGGACACAGACCAAAACACAGCATACAAAAGTTTTATATCTGCAGAAGAATATGCATTCCAACGTTACTGAACTGAAAAGAAAACTAGAAACAATTCAACCAAATTTTATATTTAAAAAAACAAAAAGATAACTAAAATGACATTGAAGATGCTAGAAAAATTTAACTGTGCACCTCAAAAGTTAGTTTCTTGGGAATCCATTCTAAGAGAGGTAAACAGGGATAAGGGGCTGTTAGTAATATATCCACCAAGCATACTCCTGCCTCCTACCACATCCCTGTGCCTACAATAGATATAATGACAATTTGAGAATAGTATGAACGCTCTTGTCCCTGCCAAATAAAAAGGAGCTACATGATTTCTTTTTTATTAAAGTGAATTTTCATCCCAGAATCCGATAAGGAAATGACTAAAATTTTTGACCACGTAAAACTGTGTATGTCAAAAAATACCATAAAATCCTAACAAATGGAAAATTCACAATAATATTATAAGGCATAACGTCTTTATAACTCATTAGGGAAAAAATGAACAACATAATTTTAAATAAGAGGAAAGGATAAGAACAAGTATGTCATAACAAAGGTATTAAAAATGGACAATAAAACTCTTAAAATTGCTCACTCAAATTTAGCCATACTTCAGACAGTACAAATCACATTGGTAAGTATCAAAAAGCCTAACAATTCTCAGTACTAGCGAGGGTGTGGGGAAATTAGTATTCATGGCTTGCTGATGAAACTGTACATTAATATAAACTTTCTAAGAGGGTAATTTGCAATACACATCAAGTTTGAAAAAGTACACACCTTTTCATTTAGCTCACACAAGAATGCAAAAAATATGCACAAATGGCTTTTCACTTTAAAACTACCTATACTAGAAAATATGAAAACCAAAAAACTAGAATCCAAATTACTGACAAAAAAAAAAACTAACAAAAGAGCTACAGGTTCCCTAACTTATAGCAAACAAATAAAAAATAAATTTATATATGAATCAACCATAAGAAAAACAGGGTTTTCACTGTACTTTATGCATACGCTAAAGGCTTTTTGGGGCTGGGATTTAGCTCAGTTGGTAGAGCGCTGCGCTGCAGTCTCTGAGGTCCCAAGTTCAATTCCCAGCACCGCAAAAATGGGAGAAGGACCTGGCAATCCACTCCCAAGGCAATCCCGAAACAGTCAGCCATTGAAAACCCTATGAGGGTCGCTATGAGTTGGAAACCGACTCGACAGCACCTAACAAACCTAACAAAGGTTTTTTGTACTTACTATATTATTTAATGAGCCCAACCTAAGAAATGTGCCTCACAATACGATTACATTTGATACAAACATGAATAGCAACTATAATCATTCTCTTTACTTCTAGCAACTTATAGATAATTACATGCTTTTATGAAACAATTCTCAATAAACTTGGCCTTAGTGAAGTTATAGTCTTATCTGTTTGTTCTTCACTTTAGTTGAACTCCTCTACCCAACTCATTTATTGTTCCACTATATTCTTATAATTCATGTTGCCCAGTTTCCTTTCTTTTCCAGTACTAGTTAATGGCTTTGAGATACTCTGCACTCTTTGTTTTCTTTCTTTTTTCACAAAAATCAGCTTCCTTTCTTGTTTCTTTGAACTCTTTATTTCCTTAACCTTTATTCTGGCTGATGCTTGCTATCATCTGAATGTAACCTCCAACTGCATGTGTTGGAAATTAAATCCCCAGTTTTGTAGGTTGAAGGTGGGACCACTGGGAGGTAATTAGGATTAGATAGGGTCATCAGGTTGGGCCTCTCATGGTGGCATCGGTGGCTTCATAAGCAGAGAGACCTGAACTACTAAATTTGCTCTGTTTTACCATGCGATGCCCTTTGCCACACTATTACATAAGAAGGTCATCAACAGAAAACAGAGTAAGACAACTCATATATTTTTGCACTAAGTCAAACTTATTCTATCTTCTAATGATATAACTGTCACTAAATGAAACCCCAGTCAGGGCTTCAAGCCTGCAAAAAACTGGGCTCAGGTTCTGGTGTGGGTTCATTATATTAAAATTTAGAGGGTTCAGGTTCAGGACAGTGAAAAATTAGGTTTGGGTTCATCTTTTAGTTTTGTTAACAATTAGCTGTTTTATTATACATAAAATTGATAATAAAATTGAAAAAAAATTATTCACCTATCTAAACATAAGATTAAAAATTTTAACCCAAGCCCAAATAGAACCCAAGTGCTCTATATTTAAATATACTGAACCTGTGCCCAAACTTGAACCCAGTTTCTTACCGGTTTGAAGCCCTAACTCCAGCAGTAAAACTATTATCCAAATATTCTACTTGAGGAATGAGCCTGCAGCCATACCACTGTGGTGTCTGATCCTGTCAGATCTGAGAAGCTAAGCAGGGTTGGACCTGGTTAGTACTTGGATGGGAGACCACATTGGAACACCACGTGCTGTAGGCTTGGGAGAAGGACCCAGCAACCCACTCCCAAAAAACAATCAGTCATTGAAAACCCTATGAATGGCAGAGAAGCACTGACAATAGTGTTTTGCCTATTGTACATAGGGTCGCTGGGAGTCAGACACTGACTCAATAGCACCTAACAACAACAGTAACTTGGGGAATGAGATATAAAAATTAGGAATCCAGATAAGAAGTTAATTCACACCAAGAGAGGAAAAAGCAGAAGGAAAAGATAGACCAACAAGCAAACCTTTCTGAGAACTGGAACAATGCAAATTAAGACAAAATTTAATTTGTTGCCAAGCACTCAAAAAGAAAAAACTTAATAAAACACAGTTGACTTAGATTTAAATACAGAAGCACAGCTTTTCTGGAGGACAAACATGCTCCATAATTTCACATATTTATACCTAGTAATTTATCCTAGAACTAGTCAGGCTTAAAAAAATGAATATACAAGTATATTTAACACACGTGATTAAAATAATGAAAAATTTAGAATCTAAATGCCCATCAACTGGAAAGTATGGCACTTTCATAAATCTATATATCTACCTACAGGGAAAGAGTCCCACAAGATGCTAATGCATTGCAAAACAGCAAGTGTAATAAGATCTCAATTATATAATCTATATATATACATGCTTGCAGCCATACCACTGTGGCGTTCCATCCTGTCAGATCTTGGAAGCTAAGCAGGGTCAGGCCTGGACAGTACTTGGATGGGAGATTGCCTGAGAACCCCAGGTGCTGTAGGCTTGGGAGAAGGACCCAACAACCCACTCCCAAAACACAATCAGTCATTGAAAACCCTATGAATAGTAAAGAAGTACAATCTTGTTTCATCTGTTGTACATAGGGTTGCTATGAGGCGAACACTGACTCAATGGGACCTAGCAACAACAACATCATATATATATATATATATATATATATATATTATCTTTATGCTTTATAATTCTCTTCTTTATAAGAGAGGGGGTCACTAAAATATTGGTCTGCCACGTGGAGCTTGAAGACATTCTCCTCTCTTTTTTCTTTTTGAGGTGAAACTCACATAAAAATAATATGTCTTCTTTTAAACCTTTCTGTATAACATGAATTTTCTACAATTATATTTTATTCTTTTTGTAAACATAAAAAATAATTATAATAAAATAAGTAGAGCACCTATAAACTAATACTATAGATAAGAAATATAATTACTCATCTTCAGCATTAAAATAATTCTACATTTTATAAAATGCTTCCCTTAACAGTACCTCTAATTTATTCTTGTATTTATAGACTACTACTTGACAAAGAAATTAAGGGCAAGGAATACTATTAGAATACTGTCTGTTGTGGTTGTTGTTGTTGTTAGGTGCCATCGAGTTGGAATCAGACTCATAGAGACCCTCACAGAGTTTTCAATGGCTGACTGTTTCGGGATTGCCTGGGGAGTGGGTTGCCAGGTCCTTCTCCCATTTTTGTGGTGCTGGGAATTGAACTCGGGACCGCAGAGACTGCAGCGCAGCACTCTACCAATTGAGCCAAATCCCAGCCCAGAATACAGTCAGTAGATATAGTCAATTTGAAACATGGCCAAATTAAAATAATTTCTGTCAAAAATAAGTTCAAAAATTGATTCAAACAAAAGTTTTCAGACATATCTAATGTGAACAGCAAGATATATCTTTATAGAAAATACTTACCAAAACAGCCCAGTTGTTCGTATGGCCACTTCTAAAGAACTGTTCTGCTTGATCCTATCAGACAAAAGTAAAACGATTAAGAAAAAAAACAACAATTTCCCAGAATAAAGACTCAGGATAGTTAAGACTCATGAAGTTTTTTCAGTTGTAATAACAATCATCTTCAGTTTAGGAAGATACCAGTATTTGACTTTATAGACAAAGAATACAACTTAAACTTCTTATCTGGATTAACTTCTTATCTTAACTTCTTATCTGGATTCCTAATTTTTTTCTCATTCCCCAAGTGACTGTTGTTGTTAGGTGCTATTGAGTCAGTATCTGACTCCCAGCAACCCTATATACAATAGGCAATATATTGTATATTGAAAAAAAAAATGAAGCTCTGTTGTAAGTTGGACATAGTATATTGGAGGACAGCCCTAGTTTAACTTGGAGATACTATATGGAAAAAAGCCCAGAACCAGAAATTTGGAGATCTAGGTTTCAGTCTTGCCTCAGACACTGATTAAAAAGAGTAACCTTAGTAAGATGCTTGATTCCTATACTGAGGGTATAGCTCAGTGGTGGGGACTGGGTTCAGTCCTCGGCACAGGAAAAAATATCTCACAACTCCCCTGGTACTATTTTTGTGCAAAGCAAAAGCAATGCCAACCTTACATCATGGTGTCATTTTATAGAATTGTAAAGATATAAGCAAAAACTTCTGCTTTCAAAATTATTAAGCATTATATAAATGGAAGTGTATTATTCAAATCACTTTTTACTATTTCCCACACCCTGAGTACTATTAAGAGAGTAGAAAGTGTGCTCAATAGAGAACACAAGATTTGTCTGGTCAAATGATTTAACAAGGCTATCATTTAAAGCCACAACTATACCCCACCACTTTCCTTACCCTAACTTTTTTCTCCGTTGTGTTCTTCATCTTCTAAGTCATTAACTTACCTATTATGTACATTACTGATCGTCTCTTCCCATAGAATGTAAGCTCCAATAAGACAGAGACTTTTATCATTATATTCACTAACATATTCCAAGTTTACCACATGGTACAGTGTTTTTTGAATGAATGAATACACAGCCCACATGTCTTTACTGGCATTGAACAAAGCAAGAGTATCTCCTAGAGAACCAAAACAATGTGGATAATAGGTTCAGAATAAGAAGGTATAACATAAAGGTTGTAGCATAAAGCTGTAAAATGTGCTAGTTTAAAAAACCCATAAAACTGCTGAGTTTTTATTTTTGTTTTTTATTTTTGTTGTTGCTTGTTTTCCTGGAGAATATTACTGGAGCACTGTTTGGTTTTAAACATTTTATATGAAACACAGCCAAGACTTCCTCATATGCTTCTAATTTTAGGTTATATGCTGATAATCTTTCATAAAAGGGGTCTCTCTCTGCAATGAGAATGTTGTTGTTGTTAGGTGCCATCGAGTCATGTCCAACTCGTAGTGACTCTCATAGGGTTTTCAATGGCAGATTGTTTCAGGATTCCCTTGGGAGTGGCACGTCCTTCTCCCATTTTGGCGGTGCTGGGAATCGAACTCGGGACCTCAGAGACTGCAGAGCGGTGCTCTACCAACTGAGCTAAATCCCAGCCCCTGCAATGAGAATGTAAGATGAAAATGCTTATGCCAAGAACTACTCAATGATTAATATTTCACTTTTGTTGTTGTTGTTGTTAGGTGTCATTGAGTCAGTATCCGACTCATAGTGACCCTAAGTACAACAGGTGAAATACTACTGTAGGTGCTTCTCTGCTGTTCATAGGGTTTTCAATGGCGGATTGATTTTTGGGAGTGGGCTGCCGGGTCCCTCTCCCAAGCTTATAGTATCTGGTGTTCCCAAGCGGTCTCCCATCCAAGTACTAACCAGGTCGGACCCTGCTTAGCTTCTGAGATCTGACTGGATCAGACGCCACAGGGCTACAGCTGCAGGCGATTTCACTTTTAGTAATACCATAAAGGTAGCTCTTATCCTCATGAGTTTGTTGTGAGAAATAATATAATCTCTCTACTTCCTCAACCAAAATAATCACCTCTTGGATTTCTCACAGCTGTTTTTATCTTTTAATGAGTTAATAATCGTTGCTGTTGATTCTCTAAAATTTCTGCAATTATGCCAACTCACTCTTTAATATTGGGTACAATATTGCACATTGGTCACCAGAAAAATCTGCTGAAGCATCTGTAAAACTGCTGAGTTGTTTGTTGGAGGGGGGGTGTTTGTTTTTTGCTGGAGGACTGTTTGTTCTTAAATGTTTTATCTCAAACACAGCCAAGTCATCCTCACATGCTTCCATTTTCCATTCGGTCTTGAAGTCGTGAATGATTTATGTCTTGATTCTACATATAACAATTTATCTCTTTCCTGTTAAAACTTCATTCAACATCCATTCCTACATGCTGGGTACTTTATTTGAATCTTTCAATATATTTGGTTGAGCATATCCTCTAACTTACTATGTGCAATTTCATTAATCTGTTGTAAATCTGAATTATATTTGCCATTTCAAGACATTAAAAACTTCAGCATCCAACACCATTTTCACACTTAATGAACATGACTTTCATTACATATTAAAATAATAATGGATCAGGTTTAATTGGATGGATTAAAGGCAGCATCTGTGTGACATGACATGGTAAAACACAGGAGTTAGAATTGGAAGGAATGGAGACTTTTCCTAGAAAGAAGGTCCAGAGAAGCACAGAAACCACAAAGGAGACCGTTGGTCCCAGATAGCAGAAGGGAGATGAACAGTGAGAACAACTGATCAGGACACATATCCAGCCATAGCTTCCAGTGGAGGAGCAGTAACAGAGCTATCATCGGAAGACGTAAGCCAGACAGCCCTGGCCATCAGATTGGCAGTCCCAAAGGATAAGCCCACAGTCTATGAACCACTTGAACTCTTCCAGGAACTTGCTGAGACAGTGGCTCTCCTTGACTAACGGGTTCAACACTGGAAAAGTGACTCTCTTTCCCATGCTCCATGTCTCAGAGGGCTTTTAACTGGTGTCACCTTGAGAGGAACCTACTGTGTGAGACTGAGATACCCAAGGGGCCTGAAAACAAAGAATTATCATGCGTGCAGAGCATAGGGGTGACCTGCCACAGACCCAACACTTTATACACTTGCAGCCTGGCAGTTGCAGTTAGTGGAGAGATGACACTGACATGCTGAGAGGTTCAGGCAGAAAGAGGCTTGGGAAAGTTGCTCAGAAGCAAATCACACCCAGTAGGGAGAGGAGACAACTCCATCTCCTAAGGGGAACTACTGAGAATGTCAACTCCCAGCGTGGGTCTGATAAGAAGACTCTATCCTTAACTGACCACCACCCCTACCTAACAGACTCCAACATTAGAGGCCACAGAAAAACTCCTCCAGTACTTTTTCTTTTCTTTTTTTAAATCTGTTTAGGGTATTTTGTGCATTTGTTTTTGTCAGGTCTTGTAGTTGGATGTCCATTTCTTTCCCCAGATCTGGGAAATTTTCTGCTATAATTTCACTAAATAAGTTTTCTTAGGTATGGTCTCCTGATCCTGTTCTAAAGTTCTTGAAAACTGTGGTCATATTCCTTTAATTTTTTTCTCTGTTGATATCTGAATGTAGTATTTCCTGAACCTTATCTTCCATCTGTGATATTCTGTCTTTTGCTTCATCTAGTCTACTGGTAATGCTTTCTACTGTGTTTTTTATTTGGTTTATTGAGTTCTTTGTTTCCAGCATTCTGTTTGGCTTTTTTTTTTTCCAAGATCTCAGTTTCTTTGCTGAATTTCTCATCCATTTTGCTGACTTAGTTTTTTATATTGTTGACTTTCTGACCTAAGTCCTGTATTGATTTCATTCATTCATTTGCTTGTTTCTGCCCTCTTTAAAGTCACTGATCATTTTTACAAGTATACTTTTAAATTCTTTGACATTTTCACTGTTTCAGTATCTTTGGATTTAGAGGTTAAAGAATCATGATCTCTTGAAGGACACATTGCCTTGTTTTTTCATATTTCTGATTTCTGATTGGTGCATCTGTACAGGTGGACAGATAGGTTCAGATACAGTAACAGTGGGCTGACTTCAATACCCTACTCTTATCAATAGATAGAACATCCAGACAAAAAAATCAACAAAGAAATTTCAGAGATAAACACCACAATAGATCAAATGGACTTAACAGACAAATACAGAGTATTCCATCCAAAAGCTACAAAATTTACAATCTTCTCAGCAACACATGGAACTTTCTCTAAAATAGATCACATTTTAGGCCATAAACCAAGCCTTAACAAATACAGAAAAATCAAAATAATTTTTGTGTCTTACCTGACCATAATGGAAACTAAAAATGAACACCAAGGGAAATTACAGAAACCACACAAATACATGGAAAATGAACAATATATTTTTAAGTGACCAATGAGAACTTAAAGAAATCAGACAGGAAATTTTAAAAACTCCTAGAATTAAACAAAACTGAAAACATAACCTACCAGAACCTTTGGGATACAGCAAAGGCAGTTCTAAGAGGGAAATTTATAGTGATGAATGCCTACATTAAAAAATTAGAGCAGGCTCAAACAAATAACTTATAATGCATTTCAAGCTCTTAGAAAAAGAACAAAACCCAAAACCAGTAGATGGAAATAATTTATAAAGATCAGAACAGCAATTAATGGAGACTAAAAGAACAATGAAAAGAATCAACTAAATGAGCTGGTTCTTTGAAAAGGTAAACAAGATTGACAAATCTTTTGCAAAACTAACCAAAGGAAAGAGAGAGAAGACTCATATCAAGAAAACTAGAGATGAAAAAGGGAACATTACAACACATACCAATGAAATCCAGAGACTCTCAGGGACTACTTCGAAAAATTATATTCCATTAAACTGGAAAACTTAGGTGAGATAGATAAATTCCTAGAGACATATGACCTGCCAAAATTAAGCCAAGAGAATATAAACATCTTAAATAGACCTATAACAAGCTGTGAGATTGAAGCAGTGATAGTCTCCCAACAAAAGAAGTGCAGAATTCACTGCAGAATTCAACAAAACCTTTAAAGAATAATTAACACCAATGCTCCTCAAATTATTCCACAAAATACAAATGGAAGGAACACTACCACACTCGTTCTATGAAACCAACGTTACCCGACAGCAAAACCAGAGAAGGATACATCAAAAAAGGAAAACTGCAGACCAATATCCATGATGAACTTAGATGCAAAAATCCTTAATAAATTACCTGCAAATCAACTTCAACAACATATAAAAAGATCATGTATTATGATCAAGTTGGTTTCATCCCAAGGATGCAAGGCTGGTTCAACACATGCAAGACAATCAATGTAATACAGCATATAACTAGACTCAGAAACAGAAACCACATGATCCCATCAATAGATGCCAAAAAGGCCTTTGACAAAGTTCAACATCCTTTTATGATTAAAAAAACTCTTGAACAAACTAGGAATTGAAGGAAAATACCTCAACATAATAAAGGCAATATATGAAAAACCTACAGCCAATATCATACTAAATAGGGAAAAACTGAAAGCATTTCCCCTAAAATCAGAAGTAAGAGTGTCCACTGTTTCCACTGCTATTCAATGTAGTAATTGAACTATTAGCCACAGCAACAAGAGAAAGAAATAAAAGGGATCCAATTAGAAAAGGAGGAAGTCAAATTATCCCTATTTGTAGACAACAAGATCCTATACTTAAAAGACCCTAAAGAATCCACCAAGAAACTCTTAGAGGAATAAACACTTTTGGCAAAATAGCAGCATACAAAATATACAAAAATCAGTAGCTTTTCTTCATACCAATACAACCAAGCAGAGAAAGAAACCAGGAAAACAATCTCATTCACAATAGCTTCAAAACAAATAAAATACCTGGGAAGAAAACTAATCACGGAGGTGAAAGACCTCTACAATGAAAACTTTAAAACACTAAAGAAAGACATTGAAGAAGATACCAGAAAGTGGAAAGATCTCCTGTGCTTATGGATTGGAAGAATTAATATTGTGAAAATGGCTATACTGCCAAAAGCAATCTACAGATATAATGGAATCCCTTGCAAAACCCCAATGACATTCTTCACAGAAATAGAGAAAACAATCCTAAAATTCATATGAAAGCACAAAAGACCCCGAATCACTAATACAATCCTGAGCACAAAGAACAATGCAGGAGGTATTTCACATTAGACTACACAGCTACAGTAATAAAAAATGCATTGTACAGACACAAAAACAGACATGTAAACCAACATAAAAGAGTAGAGGTTCCAGAAATAAACCCATGCAACTACAGCCACCTGATATTTGACAAAGGTGCCAAAAATATAAGCTGGACAAAAGACACCTTTTTCAACAAATGGTGCTGGGAGAACTGGATATCCTCATCCAGAAGACTGAAACTAGATCCCTCTCTCACACCTTATAAAAATCAGTTCAAAATAAATCAAAGACATTAATATAAGACCTGAAACTTTGAAACTGGTAGAGGAAAACATAGGGGAAACACTTCAAGACATAGGCACAGGCAAGGACTTTCTGAATAGGATCCCCAAAGCACAGGAAACAATAGCAAGAATAGACAAGTAAGATTGTATGAAATTAAAAAGCTTTTGTACAGCAAAGGACACAATCATCAGAGTGAAGAAACAATCTACACAATGGGAGAAAATATTTGCCAGCTATAGAGCAGATATGGGATTAATATCTAGAATATATTAAGAGCTCAAAAAATTAAATAGCAAAAAAGTAAAGTATCCAATCAAACAGTGAGCAAAAGAACTGAAGAGACTTCTCAATAGAAGAAATACAAATGGCAAACAATCATATAAAAAATGTTCAACAGCCTTAGCCATCAGGGAAATGCAAATTAAAACTATACTGAGATACCATCTCACTCAAGTCAGAATGGTTACCATCAACAAAACAAACAACAAATGCTGGAGAGGATGTGGGGAAAAATGAATACTTATACACTGCTGGTGGGAATATAGGTTGGTGCAGCCACCATGGAAATCAGTATGGAGGTTACTCAAAAAACTAAAAATAGAACTGCTGTATGACCCAGCTATCCCACTCCTGGGTATATACCCAAAGTACTATAAGTCAACATACCATAGAGCTACCTGCTCAGCCATATTTATTGCAGCATTATTCACAATAGCCAAGATATAGAATCCACTTAGGTGTCCATCAACAGATGAATGGTTAAGGAAATTGTGGTATATATACACCATCAAGTTTTACTATAAAGAAGGACAAAATCACGGCATTTGCTGGAAAATGGAGGGAACTAGAAATCATCATTTTAAGCGAATTAAGCCACACCCAGAAAGGTAAACATTGCATTTTTTCTTTCATATGTGGATGCTAGACTTCAATTTATATTCATTATTAAAACATATAGATCATGAAAGCAGATGGGACCTAAGTAGGGAAAGATAGTGAACTAAAGGGGGATGTGGCAAAAAAAAAGGTAATGGGAGAAAAAAAATCACATATGTTGCCCTTATGGTAAAACTGGGATGTACATATACAGATATATATACTCATCAAAAAAGACATATAAGTAGAAAGGAAACCATTTGGGTGGCCATGAGTGGGTAAGGGGGAAATGAATGTGAGCAATGTACAATGAAATGCATGTATAGAAATGTCATAATAAAACCCATTAAGTTGTACATGAAAAATTACTACTACTACTACTACTACTAATAATAATAATAATAATAATAGAACTAAACCATTTTGACTCAGGTCTGCTCCCAAACAGTATTTATAACCAGAACAGTCAGAATACCTAGGTCCAACTCACTAACTATATAAACTTAGAAAAGTTGGTTAACTCCTCTATGCCTCCATTTCCTCATCTATAAAACTATAAAATATTCTCTGACTAATAGGAAGTAGGAACAGTGACTGGAATACCTGATTGTCTAAGAAATGTTAGCTGTTTTAATTTTCTGGTTAGCAGGAAATTCAGGGAGAATTAGAAGTTCTGCTTAAATACACGTGAACGGAATGTATTTTTTTTTCTTTCCCTCCAAACCTTTCTCAACAGCTGCCAAGATGCTGAAGAAAGCAATAAGCAACATGTTACTACAGATAAAGGATTGGTTTGGGAATTTGAAGACCTAAGCTAAAATCAAGCTAGCTATGAGACTAAGTTATATAGATCTATAGATTCGATCTTTCTCCTGTAGAGAATGAGACTTGACCCAAATAATTTCTAATGTGCTTTTCAACCCCAAAATTATTATTTCACTAGGATTTTAGTGAAATTTTTAGGATGGTGTAACTCTTTCAATTGTTTAAGAGAATATGCTATTGTTGTTTTTGTTAGGTGCCGTCCAGTTGTGTCCGACTCATAGTGACCCTTATAGGGTTTTTCATGGCTGATTGTTTCAGGATTCCCTCAGGAGTGGTTTGCCCTGTCTTTCTCCTGTTTTTGTAGTGCTGGGAATCGAACTCAGGACCTCAGAGACTGCAGAGCAGTGCTCTACCAATTGAGCTAAATCCCAGCTCCTAAGAGAATATAGTCAATGTAAAATTATTCACTTTACATACAGTTAATGGAGCATCTACTATTGCCAGGTACCATGATACAGTGATATAAAAATTACGTGAAAGCATGCTGCTGTCTCTCAAGAATTCCAGAGTTCAATAAAGACAACCATGTAAACATTACATTACTCTGTAATATTCATTAATTAATTACATTCATTGGACATCCTATGCCAGTCATGGCCCTGAAAGCTCAAAATACCATAATAGGCAAAAATACTCATAATACTTGCCTTCTAAGGTTATTGTCCAATTGGATAGACATACATTTGCAAATAAGAGAAAACTATATACCCTATAAAGAGATTCAGTATTATTTTTAAGGCAGAACAGGGTGATCTGACTTCATCAGGGAAGGTTTCCTTGAAGAAGTGACATTTGTGTTAAGATCCAAAAGATGAACAAAAGAGGAAAGAAAATTCTAGACAGAGGAAATCTAGGCCAATGGCAGAAGGGACCTTGGAGATTTCACAAACTGAAAAAATTCAGCATAACTAGACATTAGAAAGGAAGAGAGAGCAAGAGAATTGGAAATATAGGGAGGGGCTCTGTGGATAGTGATGTAGAACTTGTTCTTTATCTTTAGAACAACGTTAAGACACATTTGAATGACATGATCAGATTTGCATTTTTAAAAGTTACTCTGCAACTTGAAGAACAGACTGGAAAAAAGAATGGCCCCAATAGGCATACCAGTTAAGGAACTACTGCAGCCTAAGAGAGATGATAGAATAATAGTACAAAGAATACATGGGTTATAATAGATGAGGTCTATACCAGTTAAATGTACAAATTACAACAGCAAAAGCAAAAGTAAGGAACAAGGAAAGTTTCTACAGAAGTTATGCTTTTACTGCACCTTAATAATTGATTAAAAGAAACTGGTAGCATCAAACCTGATAATACAAAAAAACACACTTGTGTGACTTACAAAAAACAGTAACAGCATCCAAAATTAAGTATTCAAGATAACCTACTAAGATAAAGATAGAAAACAGAACTTCATATGCAATATCTTCTTTTACATGACAAAGTATGTATTCAAAAAGTTTGGGGTCCACTGCTCAAGGTGCTGAAGGAGGCAGGGGACTCCAATACAGAATATTGGGAAAGTAGCCAAAGATGAGATCATAAATTCAGCCTTTTTCTGTAAGCAATGGAGAAACATTAATAGGATTCAACCAAGATAACCTACTCAGGCTTGCAATTTATGAAGACTAGCATTAACATGAGTATGTAAGCCTAGAGGAAATAAGATAAACTTCAACAGTCTAGACAAGAAATGATCAGAGCCTGGATTAAACTATTGGAACTGGAGAGACAAAAGCATCTTTAAAAGCACAGAACATAGAATTTAGTGACAATTAGAATGTGGAATAAAGGAAGTGGCATCCGATCCCGTCAGATCTCGGTAGTTAAGCAGGGTCGGGCCTGGTTAGTACCTGGATGGGAGACCGCCTGGGAACACCAGAAGCTGTAGGCTTGGGAGAAGGACCTGGCAACCCCTTCCCAAAAATCAATCTGCCATTGAAAACCCTATGAACAGCAGAGAAGCATTGACAATAGTGTTTCCCCTGTTGTACAGAGGGTCGCTATGAGTCGGATACCGACTCGACGGCACCTAACAACAACAACAACAATATTTAAAACTCCCGGGTTTCAGCACCGGGTGAGGTGGCTGGCACACACCTGTAACCCCAGAAGCTGGGGAGGCGGAGGCGGGAGGATCCCAAGTTCGAGACCAAAGGCAGTCTGCATAATTTAGCAAGACCCTGTCTCAAGAAGTAAAAAAAAAAGGGGGGAGCTGGGGGCGCAGCTCAGTGGTCCAGCACTTACAAAGCATGCAGGCACGTGGTCCTGGGTTCAACCCCCAGTACCGAAAAAGAAAGAAAGAAAGAAAGAGAGAGAGAGAGAGAGAGAGAGAAAAGAAAAGAAAGAAAAAACTCCCAGGTTTCTAGCTTACCAGCCACTCTTCTGGGTTAGGAAATATAACAGGTTTAGCTTTTCGGTGTCTTTTTAAAGGAGGTGAGATAAGCAGGAGATCAAATTCTGGACATTGCTTTCCAAGTGTTTGCTGAGTATCTGGGCCCCTTGGCCAACTGGATATGAAGAAATGAAAAGCATGCTTGAGATCTAAACTGCAGAACTGAGGAATCGCCTGGATACAGGGTTGGCAAAACCGATATTGAAGACCAAAAATGCCTGTGACACGCCAAAAGCCGGGGAGGCGCCCAGGGAAGCGTACCCTTCTGACTTATCAAAAGAGCAGTGCACTGCAATTCAGGGTAAGGAAAGTAGCGTGTTGCACTCCTTTGTTGACGTTTCACCCACTACGAAGCACTGCACGTATTAGGAGCAAAGGATCACGTCCTTCTCTGTCTCTGAGGAATTGATACTTTTAACTGATCATTTTAAAAAGCTGAATCAGACTGACTCCCTCCCCACAGCCCAGCCTGGGTCAGGTGGATGATTCCAGGAGGCGTCCCTCAGCAACTGTGCATCGGACATCTGCGGTGGCGCTCACAGTCACCACACAGCTGTCGTTCCAGGGCTCAGGCGTCAAAAGAGCCTGACTCCTACCTCGATCTGACTAGCGGCCAAGCTGCCAAAAGACAAAAGCAGCAACGCTGCCAGGGCAGTCGCAGGCTGGCTGAGGAAGCAGGACGCAGCCATGCTTGCCGGCTTCAGACTTCCTGCACTGTGGGCGGGAGCTGAACGCGTGCCGTAAAGCAATGCGTTGGGTTTTTCTGGCCTTTCTTTTTTGCGACGCTAGCCCCACCTCTTAAAGGCCCGCCCCCTCCAACCTTTACAAATCAGAGCGTTGGCTGTGTTTCCTGGGTTCCTGGAGCAGATGGATGGAGGATACTTACTTTTTATCCTTACATGCATTTTCAGCTTTTGTTTTGTAAAATAGACATAACGTTTAGGGGAAAAAAATTGAAAGATGAGAGGAGAAAAGCCTTTCAACTCAAAATTTTAAAAGCTATTTCCCTCATTTGCATAGTGCTGCTGATTCTTTGAATATATGAAGGGAAGAGCAAGCATCTTGTCACAAAAGGTGATAAATTTCAAGTGAAAATCTGGGCGGGTCCTGCAACTCAGAGACTTGGGTTTATTACAAGAATGTGAGCACGAGGAAGTTAAGTCTGGGTTTCTTCATTCTGTAATTTTACAGCTAAAACCTACCTCAAAGGAACAAAGATCATGTATATATGTCCCACCATTTTCTTTATATATACTTTCAATTTTAAATTCTGCTTTTCGTTCAATATGATAGATATTTCCATGCTGCTTCGTAATCTTTACAATTTCAACGTTTAATGGTGAGACGAAATCCTATCCATTATTGATGCATTGGCTAAAGATGTAATTGCCCTTCTACTAGACAATGCAACTTTTCTAGGTTTTAGTATGAGAAAAGAGTGTCTGCATTTGGTGATTCACATCTGTTGAGTTATTTGGATAATTTTCCTGTAATGGGAATCCCAGGTCAAAAGATGCAAAAATATTTGAGTAGCTTTCTAAAGTGTACAAATTTAAAATGCTATCAGAATCCACAACCTGACACTGAATTATGCCATTTTTCCTTTAAATTCCTTGGTATAAGATATTACCTCAAGGTTGTTATACTTCTAATTCTCTACCATCAAGACCAGGTGTTTATCCTTATTTCTAAACTATATGTCCTCTCATGTAAATTTCTTTTCGTATATTTGTGTTTTACGTAAGAATTGGAGTATCTTTGTAAAGAAGCAAAATCAACCCTTGCCATATTTAGGCTTTCGCTTTTCCCATCCCTTATCTCTCCTTTTTGTTTCGTTTTTTGTTGTTGCACTTTGTAAGAAATTTAATGCTAGGTATTCAAATTTAAGTTTTCTATTATATAACATCTAGAAATTTAAGTTTTCTATTATGTAATATACACTACCAGAATGTCTTTCACTTACTCATTAATTCAAATATTTATTGAAAATGATAATATGCCAGGATACTACACCAAGAAATACTTAGAAAGTTCTTGCTCTTGTGAATATTACATTCTAGTAAGAAAAGCAGACAATAAGGGAAAAAATGAATGTAATAAATTCATATAGTGGTACAAATAGGGTGATATAATATAAACTAAAGGGGGAAGGAGACACTATTTCAGTGAGGTGATCAGTGAAACTTTCTGTAAAAGTAATATTGGATCTGATACCTGAATGGCAGGAGAGCTATCCAGGCAGGGTCTAGGGGAGCACATTTCTAATATTTTATTTATTTGCATGTTCTATTTTCTTTTCATTTTATGTTTAATTCTTATTACTTGTAATATATGTCCATCAGTGCTATAAGTTATTGTGTAAATTATCTCTTCTTCATAACAATCACTCAAACCTTTATAGTCTGTCCTAAGCCCAGAGACACAAGAGTGATAGATAAGGGAAGATCTGAGACTATGGGGACCAGTGTTAGATGGTAAGGGAAGACCTGAGTTGGGGGGGACCATTTCTATAAAGTCTTAACCCTACTTTTATAACAATTGGTTTTCTATTTAACCAACAAAATTTCTACATAAGCTTTACCTTTCCCATTGCCTCATGATAATCTTATTAAATTCCTATAGGAAGTACAGTATTTCTGGGCATTCTATTCTCCTCTATTAAAACACATGTCTATTTTGAGAGTTGTTGTTAGGTGCCATGGAGTCAGTGTCTGACTCATAGTGACCCTACATGCAACAGATGAAACAGTATTGTTAGTGCTTCTCTGTTGCTATTCATAGGGTTTTCAATGGCTGATTGGTTTTTGGGAGTGGGTTGCCAGGTCCTTCTCCCAAGCATAGAGCACCTGGTGACCCCAGACAGCATCCCATCCAAGTACTAACCAGGCCTGACCCTGCTTAGCTTCTGAGATCTGACAGGATCCATTGCCACAGTGGTAAGGCTACAGGCATTTTGAGGGTAATATCATGTTAATTGGGGCTGGGATTTAGCTTAGTTGGTAGAGTGCTGCTCTGCAATCTCTGAGGTCCCAAGTTTGATTCCCAGTACTACAAAAATGGGAGAAGAATGTGGCAAGACAATCCCGAAATAATCAGCCATTAAAAACCCTATAAGGGTAGCTATGAGTCATACGTGACTCAACGGCACCTAACAACAACATCATATTAATTTAATTATTCTGGCTTTTAATATGTTTTTTAATAGTTGAACAGTGTACTTCATTTTTCACAAAAACCTTTAACTTCACCTGGTAATTTTCTGTTGGCATCTGAAATACCAGTGGTGTAGCTTTCAACATTATAGCAGCACACAAGACACCACATCACAAGCTGACAGACACAGAGGGGAAATTCCTTGTTAGGTATTTTTAATATTTATTAAAATGCTTAATGGATTTCTTTTTTCATTATGTAGGAAATATATAAAATATTACATATATGTCTATTATCTGTACAATTCATTATATATTCTACTTAGAACAGTGTACTTCATTTTCCACAAAAAACCTTTAATTTCATCTGGTAATTTTCTCGGCAAATTGTGTGTTGCTTTTACCGTGTCCTGCACGGTGCAGTTGAGGGGCTGACAAGAGAGAAAGCAGGACACAGGGGATCTTATAAGAGAGTAAGATGTTTATTAACTTCATGCTGCAGTTTTATATACTTTGTTTTCACCTAAAAAGAACTTTCCAAGCACTCTAAGATATTTGTTTAAAGAGAACTTAGTTTCTGTCCACAGCTTATCAAAGTACTTGAAATAGAGAACTAAAGCCTTCTTCTCAGGGTTCCCATGCCATCCAAGGACACACAGCACAGGTGTCTCCTGAAGCTTAATAAACAGATAGGGAAGTCAGCACAGAGTTCACTGTTATTGGCCTTATCATGAGAACAAGAAGCCTCGGGAACAACTTTTCATTCCCTTGGGCTGCAGCTTTCTGGGCCTCCATCAAGCACTTCAAGTTACACACGAAAAGCCTCACCAGCAAGCCCTGGCTGGCCTTCCATAATTGTGTAAATTTTTTTCAATTTATATGAAAAGAAATACTACTTGGGAGTTTTATTGGCATTATGCATAATATTAATAAATCTGAAAGAAACCAACATCTTCATAATAAATACTCTTCCCATCTAGAAATATAGGGTCTCTCACTTATGTGTTGTCGGGAGCCATAGGCCCGACATGAGCTAAGGCAATGCCTGCATAAATGGCTACGTGACAGATGTGACCATAGCGGGAAGCTCTGCTACCTGTGGAATGAGGAAACAACACATCAGAGGCTTTGCTGAACTTTGTTGTCTCTTTAGCTACTATTTTAACATGAGTATAGATCTGAA
>VMDO01002964.1:0-154136 GCA_007922755.1 Pedetes capensis | reverse complement strand
CTCCTCCTCCTCCTCCTCCTCCTCCTCCTCCTCCTCCTCCTCCTCTTCCTGGTGCATCTTCTCCTGGGGTGTTGAAAGATAACTTTATAAAAAGAAAGAAAAATCACCACACTCTCATACTGATAAGTAAATGGCATATAGAAGATTGGATTTAAGTCATTAATGAGAGACCTGGCCGATGTTACCAAGAGTTCAAAGGAGCCAAGAAGCTCCCATTTATAAGGAGCAAAGTTGAAATAAATTTACATGTCAATGCAAAACTTGGCTTTTTCCATGTCAGTTCAACCTCTACTGGGTAATTTATCTGCATGATCTCAGACATGGGTTATTTGGCATTGCTACCTGTCCTCAGTTGGTAGAGCGCTGCTCTGCAGTCTCTGAGGTCCTGGGTTTGATTCCCAGCACCACAAAAATGAGAAAAGGATATGGCAAATCACTCCCAAAGCAATCCTAAAACAATCAGCCATGGAAAACCCTATGAGAAGCCAGGAGCAGTGGCACACGCCTGTAACCCGTAATCCCAGCAGCTGGGGAGGTTGGAGGCAGGAGGATCGCAAGTTCGAGACCAGAGGCAGTCTGCGTAATTTAGCAAGATCCTGTCTCAAAAAGTAAAAAAATGGGCTGAGGGTGAAGCTCAGTGGTACAGCATTTACAAAGCATGCAAGTGCGAGGCCCTGGGTTCAACCCCTCAGTACTGAAAAAAAAAAAAGAAAGAAAGAAAGAAAGAAAAGAATAAAGAAAACCCTATGAGGGTCGCTATGAGTTGGACACAACTCAATGGCACCTAATAATAACAACCTGTCCTCTGCAATGTACAGAGTTGTAAAATACCTCAACGGCAATGAGATGCTAGAATCATCTCTCAGGATGAGCCCCAATCAAAACAATGCATGGGTTTCCATTGGAAACATCTGGTCATCTTTTTTTTTTTTTTTCTTATTCCGAACTTTCTCACAGTGGTCAGGCTTCCCTGAACTGGGGCAGAAAGAGGGGGCTCAGGAGGCCCTGGAGCTATCAGTGAAGCCATCCTGGAGGACAGGAGAAGACAGATTAGGAGGGGTGGGCACTAGTGGAGACCACTAGTCCCTCAAATAATCTTCCTTCCATATAAGATAATTAGCCAGGGGAGGGGGTGCAGCGCTTACCCAGGATGCTCAAGGCCCTGGGTTCAGTTCCCAGCACTGGAAAAAAGTAAACACACTACCTGTTCCCTAAATAATTCTTTTCCTGTATAAAATCAATACTTGGAGGCCACCTGGCTGAGATGGCTCTTGTGCCCTATGAACAGGCATATCCTGGGAAACAGAATTTATGCTTCACCCATCAAAATTACCAACCAACCTTGAATTAGCAGCTTTACGGTTACTGCTCCACTTTAGCCAATCAAATGTTTTACCTGCTTTGCTTCCGAATGCAACTTCTCAAAGTCCCCCTTGGGGCTGGGGCCTGGCACTGCCTGACCCCAGAATAGCTGTCTGCTCAAGTGACCCCTGAGCTGCTCATGGACCTACGTTTATCTTTTTTTCTTCTCTTTCTCTTTCTTTCTTTCTTTCTTTCTTTCTTTCTTTTCTTCTTCTTTCTCTTTCCTCCTTCCTTCCTTTCCCTACTCCTCCTCCTCATTCTCCTCCTTTTTTTTTTTTTTTTTTGTGGTACTGGGGGTTGAACCCAGGGCCTCGCGCCTGCATGCTTTGCAAGTGCTGGACCACTGAGCTGCGCCCCCAGCCCTTTTTTTTTTTTTTTTTTTTTACTTTTTGAGCCAGGGTCTCACTAAGTCACACAGACTGCCTCTGGTCTCGAACTTGCTATTCTCCTGCCTCCGCCTACCAAGCCGCTGGGATTACAGGCGTGAGCGACCGTGCCTGGCATTCTCCTCCTTCTTTTGGGGCAAGGTCTCACTATGTAGCACAGGCTGACCTCGAACTCCCATTGATCCTCCTGCATCAGCCTCCCAAGCACTGGAATTACAGGTGTGTACCGCCATGCCCGGCTTAGGTTTGCCTTTATCACGCTCTTCATTGCAAGTACTACTGCTGACTGTTGGCTGGGCACATGGCTCTCCAGAGGAGAGAACTTCCCAGGCTCCCTGGTAAGTGGATGTGACCATGTGACTGGGTTCTGGCCCACGGGACATAAGTATTATGAAGGACTCAGGCCAACAATCCTCAAAAGGATGAGGTGTCACCCCTGGCCTTTCTCCTCCTCCTGAGTGGGATGTGGAACTCAGGCTCCTGGGCTGTGGACTGCGAGTGGCAGACGTGGACCAGGTCACCCTCAAGTCGCCCTCCCAGTAATGGACTGCCCAGGACTGCTTTCCTTGGGCTGAAGGAGAAACAAACTTCTCTCTCACTCACCATCATTTGGGGGCTTCTGTTCCTCACTTCCCTAGGCCTGACTTACACTCAAGCTTGTTACAAACTATGCCTGATGCTCCTGTGCCCCCTTGGCAGCCTCCACATCAGCTGACGCAGGTGGGGCTGCCTGGTGGAGGGGCAGGCAGGGGCAGGCTCAGCCTCTCAGCTGGCACCCCGCATGTGCACCATGCCCTTCACCATCTTCCCCTCTTTACCCTTCTACCTCCCCAGCAAGCTTGCTCCCCTCTGGCCCGAAGTTGTGGGGGCCCCGTCTTCTCTCCAGAATCCCTTCCCCCAAAGAGGTGGCAGTGCACCTAACCTATTAACCAAGGAGGAAACCGGAAAGGCTGTGCAATTTTACCTTTAACAAAAACTCTGCCTGCAGAAAGACAAAAATCAGTGTGACGGCACCACGGAGTTACCACCGCAGTGAGGAATTTCTAGACCATGAGTTTTTTTGCTTCATGATTCCCTCGCCCTGTTGTTGCCCAAGGCCCCAAGAAGCACTTTGTTCAGTTTTCTGGTTGTGTAGTGGGAGACAGTAATCAGTACAGGCACTCCCCGCACCACAATCAGAAGTACTATTATTATCATATTTATTATCATTATATCAAAAACAGAGGAAACCAGGTGCTGTGGCACATTCCTAAAATTCCAGTGAACTGGGGAGGCTGAGGCACGAGGATTGCAAGTCTAATGCCAAAAGCAGCCTGTGCAACCTAGTGAGACCCTGTCTCCAAGTGAAAAAGGTGGGGGGCCGAGGGGGCAGCTCAGTTGTAGAGCACTTGCCTGGCATGTGCGAGGCCCTGCAGTCAAACCCCCAGGACTACAAACAAACGGAAAGATTCAGAGGAGCTGCCTAGTGGGTCCTGGCAGAATCGAGGGGGCCAGAGGAGGAGGTGAAGGAAGAGACTCGTGGGTGTCAGACCAGGGATGAGAATTTGGTAGCCTGGGAACCCTCACCTGTGACTAAAGACTCAATGGCCTGGCAGGGGCGCCTGAAGCCCTAGCATACTAGAATGGCTCCTTGAGAGGTGAATATGGTGTCCCGGTGGTGAGTGAGATGGAGATGCTGTGGCTGCGGTCCAGAGCCTCAAGGAGGGAGTCACAGTGTTAGGACAGTTCATCACATGTGAGGAGGGCACCCGAAAGGTGGACAGCTGGAGCCTTCAAGAGACCCCGGGCACCATTCTTTCTGGGTAAGGATCGAGACAGAGGAGACGGTGCCAAAATGAGGCCTCCTAGCATCAGTGGGGATGGTAGTGGCACCTAACCACCAGGACAACGTGGATGTGCTTAGCTTAATTGGCATCTGGGCCAGAATAACAGTAAGGGGTGCCTTGACCTGCAGGGATCCGTGGAGTTGACTAAGTGATGATTTCCTTAGGTGAAACATATATGGGCAATTGCCTCAGTATATTAGTCCATTTTGCATTCCGATAATGAAATACCTGAGGCAGGTTAACTTTATAAAGAAAAAAAATTTCATCAGCTCACAGTTCTGGGGTCTCAAGGGCATGGTGCTAGCCTTGGCTTGGTCCTGGTGAGGACTTCATGGTAGATGGTATCACAACAAAGGGAGCACGTGTGGGAGTGAAATCATGTCACCAAGCAGGAGGGCAGAGAGAGACTGGGGTCCCATAACTCTTTCTGAGGGCATGCCCCCAACTATCTTGAGGACCACCCAGTAGGCCCCACCTTTTAAAGGCTCCACACCATTTCCCAACACTGCTACACTAAGGACCACACCTTCAACACATGAGCCCTCCCTTGGAGGACACATTCAAATCATATTCCAACCACATTGTTGTTGTTAGGTGCCATCGAGTTGGTGTCCAACTCATAGCCACCCTATGTACAACAGGCAAAACACTATTGTCAGTGCTTCTCTGCTATTCATAGGCTTCTCAATGGCTGATTGTATCTTGGAAGTGGGCTGCCAGGTCCTTCTCCTAAGCCTACAGTACCTGTGTCCCAAGCGGTCTCCCATCCAAGTACTAACCAGGCCTGACTCTGCTTAGCTTCGGAGATCTGACAGGATCGGATGCTTCAGGGCTATGGTTGCAGGTCATCCCAACCATAGCACCAGGGTATTTCTTGACTTGCCTAATCAGGAAAGCCTGCAGCTATAGCCGTGTGGCTGCCGATCCCTTCAGATCTCAGAAGCTAAGCAGGGTCGGGCCTGGTTAGTACTTGGGTGGGAGACTGCTTGGGACACCAGGTACTGTAGGCTTGGGAGAAGGACCCTGTAGCCCACTCCCAAAAGACAATCTGCCATTGAAAACCCTATGAATACCAGAGAAGCACCAACAATAGTGTTTCGCCTATTGTACATAAGGTAACGATGAGTCGGATCCCGACTCAGTGGCACCTAACAACAATTAGGAAAGAACAAGCACAGCAAGAGTAGGCAAGGGCAGGGCTGCGACGGCAAGGACAACCTGTGGTTCCTCACCCAGTTTCCAGACCTGGAGCCCAGTAGCTCAAGGAAGGATAATTATGGGATGTGGGTTCTGCACGTTCAGCTTCACCGCCTGGCCTGCAGCCATAGAGGGATGGCAGGCTGTTTCCATCTGACCAAATATGAAAACAGGGTTCATTGCCCCAAACCCCAGGGGTAAAGCGAGACTGAGAATAGGGAGAGGATCTTAGTGGGGTCACTGTTCCTGGCCCACGATGCTGCCGGCCAGGGCTGGCTGGCCATCAGAGGAGCATCCACAGGGCGAGGGAAGCTGGAGAGACGCCCCTGCCCTCGCTCAGCTTCTCTTTTCTACCCAATGGGCTTGACTGCAGTGATCAGGCCCCAGGCTCCCTAGAGAGGTGCTGTATGGGGACAAAGGACAGGCATGGGACACTGTCAGGAACCCAGCACCCAGGAGTTCCTGTCACTCTCCCCCTCCAGTCCAGGAACTCCACCCCTCCCAGGTAGTTCCAACTTAATTCCTTGATGGGCCAAGTATCCTAAACAAAGGCTTGAACAGGGGGGCGTCATCCAGTGGCCAGACTCCCCACAGAAAGGCTCTGCACTGCCCCCTGCTGGCTGCCCAAGGTAAGAGCCTGTGGGTCAAAATGCAAATTTGTGGTTCTTGAGGGCAGGTGGGGAGCAGAGCAAGAAAGGAAGATTCACTTCATTCTTTCAGGATGAGCCTAAATGTAGGAAAGCAGGACCCTGCACGTTTCTCAACCCTCCCGGCTCTTTTCTAACAGGTGGCCGCGTGCATAACATCCAAACATCCTTCTAACGGCCACCCAACGGCCTGCAACTTCAATTGCTATTCGGTTGATTCTCTTGGATTTCCTAGGTAGACTGACATCAGCAAACACTAGCTTATTCTTTTCCACCGTTTGTGCTCATGGACTTCCCCCGTCCCATTTGTCTGGAACAGGGTTTCTCAACAGCAGCACTACTGACATTTTGGCTCCCCAGCCCCATCCCACATTATTGGGGACCATCTGTGCATTGTAAGACATTTAGCAGCACCCCTGGCCTCTGCCCGTGGATGCCAGTAATATTCCCCAGCTGTGACAACCAAAAATGTCTGTTGTTGTTAGGTGCCGTCTAGTCGGTATCCGACTCATAGCGACCCTCATAGGGTTTTCAATGGCTGAGTGCTTCGGGATTGCCTTGGGAGTGGGCCCCTTCTCCCATTTTTGCGGTGCTGGGAATTGAACTCGGGGCCTCAGAGACTGCAGCGCAGCACTCTACCCACTGAGCTAAATCCCAGCCCCTAAAAAATGTCTATAGACATTGCAAAATATCTCCGAGGAACAAAACAACCCCATGCTGAACCCACTACTGTGGGAACCTCTCCAGGCTGGAGTTTAACTCAGTTGGTAGAGTGCTCACTCTGCGCTCTCTGAGGCCCTGGGTTTGATCTCCAGCACTGCAACAATCCTGAAAAAAATCAGCCCTTGAAAACCCTGTGAATAGCAGAGACGCACTGACAGTGTTGGGCATGGCACAGCGTCAGGGAGTGTTGGGGCTAAGGTGTAGCTTAATTGGTGCTGCTCAAAGTGCTGCTCTGTGCCCTCTGAGGCCCTGAGTTTGATCCCCAGCACTGGGAGAAGGACCTGGCAACCCACTCTCCAAATAATCAGCCATTGAAAACCCTATCAGGGTCAGTATGAGTCGGATCCTACTTGATGGCACCTACCAACAACAGGAAACTCTAGAACAATATCAGATGACGGTAGTAGGAGCACATTACTGTGCCTGCTTCTAACAGGAATACCTCTAGTGCCAAAGTGTACTCATGTCTGTGTACAGCTGCCTAGGCCTTTATATTATTATGTTGTGTCAAAGAATGATTCCATACAAATAACAAAGGAATATGTATCAAATTTTTTTTTTTGCAGTACTTGGAGGTTGAACCCAGAGCCTCGCACATATTTTGCAAGTGCCCTACCACTCAGCTTCCCACCCGTCCATTTTTCAGTTTTTTACCTTGAGACAGGGTCTTGTTAAATTATGTGGGCTGCCTCTGGCCTCAAGCCTGCAATCCTCCTGCCTGTGCCTCCTGAGTTGCTAAGGTTACAGGCATGCACCACCATGTCCAGCCCTGATTTTTTCATGAGGAATCAGTGAGATGGTGTAGCTAGTTCAAGGAGCATTCTGAGAGACAATACCTACAGCACAGCAGGAAAGGGATTTTGAAATGTGTACTTGGTTAGAGACAGAACTTGTTAATGTCATAGTTTGACTTTAAGTGCCGCCAAGTCAGATCTGACTGGTAGTGACCTTGTGTACAACAGAATGAAACATTCTCTGACACTGCCATGCCTGGCACTATGTCTGTGCTACTCTGCTGTTCATAGGGTTTTCAGTGGCTGATTGTTTTAGAATTGCTTTGAGAGTGGATTGCTACATCCTGCTCCCATTTTGTGGTGCTGGGGATGGAACCCAGGACCTCAGAGAGTGCAGAGTGGTACTCTACCAACTTAGCTAAACCCAGCCCCAATGTCTTATAGGGCAAGAAAACTATATTCTTTGGGAGTTATTTTTTCCTCCTGAGCAGAAATCTGTAAGTTAACATATAACTTTCAGCTATGTTTTCCATTAGAGATTTTCAAAGTTGGATTTGCTGGAAATGCACATTCTCAGGTCCACCCCAGATCTACTGAGTCAGACCTTTGGGGTAGGGCCTGGAAGTCTGAGTTTTAACAAGCCCTGCAGGTGCTCTGGGTGCACACCAAAGTTTGAGAACTGCTGCTCTAAATAATCAAATAATCTTTATTTGTGAAACAAATATCTGTGAAATGGCATGAGGAAGACATGCAATCCACATTTCTACCTTGTTTCTAAATTTAAATAGTTTGTCTGATGTTACCTTACCGTTTGCTGTTTTGTTTTTCAACTACTTTACCAATTTAAGGCAGTTTTCATCTATTCCTAATTTTCTTTTTTCTCTTTGTTAATTAAGAATTATTTTTCAAACCTGTGTACTTGGTTCTCTAATCTATCAATATGATTAAATATGCCTGCAGCCATACCACTGTGGTGTCCAATCCCATCTAATCTTGGAAGCTAAGCAGAGTTGAGCCTGCTTAGTACTTGTAGTTGACTAAGTGATGATTTCCTGGCTTGGGAGAAGGACCCGGCAGCCCACTCCCAAAAAACAATCAGCCACTGAAGCCCCTATAAATAGCAGAGAAGCAGTAACAATACTGTTTTGCCTGTTGTACATAGGGTCACTATGAGTTGGACACTGACTTGATGGCACCTAACAACAACAGCAATGTGATTAAATATAAGCTGAGCAAGATTGGCATTCCTAAAATACTTTTCTTTTTTTTGGAGGGGGGAGGGCACAGAATCTCACCATGTAGCCCAGGCTGGCCTTGAACTCACGATCTCCCTGCCTCAGTCCCTCCAAATGCTGAGATTATAGGCATGAACCACAACACCCAGTTTGAAGTAACTTCCTTTGAGGTAGTGTAGTATTTTAACACACTGTTGCCTTCAACAGGCTAGAGTTTATGATAAAAAAAAAACCTTTATGAATTGATATTTTTGGTTTTTTGTTTGCTTTTTTGAGACAGGGTTTCACTATGTAGACCAGGTTGGCCTTGAACTTGCCGTGATCCTCCTCCCTCTGCCTCCTGAGTGCTGGGATTACAGGTGTGCACCACCATGCCCAGCTATACATGGGCTCAGTTTTACCATGAATTAGAACACTTTCCATTTCGTGGAGCATTGTAATTGTCATGGTCTCGTCGTCGTCGTCGTCGTCGTCGTCGTCGTCGTCGTCGTCGTCGTCCTCCTCCTCCTCCTCCTCCTCCTCCTCCTCCTCCTCCTCCTCCTCTTCTTCTTCTCCTTCTCCTTCTCCTTCTCCTTCTCCTTCTCCTTCCAGTGCTGGGGATTGAATCCAACACCTTGCCCGTGCTAGTGCTCTACCACTGAGCTACATCTCCAGTCCTTTATTGTCCTTTGAAAGCTTAAAGGGCTGTGACAATAAAACCAGTGGAACCTATGGGAGGGGGTGGGTGTAGCATGGAGGAGAGACCTCAAACTATTCAACTTCTTCTTAGATTGTTAGTCTACTGTCTAGTGTACTTATATTTTTATGTTTACCTTTTTGAATCATTGTTGGAAATGTAGTTTTCCTAGACCATAAACCCCTCAGATATCAGTAAGCAGACTGCAGTTTAGAATAAATGACTTTTCCCTTACCAGATTGAAAAATAATTAAGATTAATATCTGGTGTTGGCAACGCTGTATGGAGGGGGTTTTCCTGAGCTTGTAAATTGTTACATCCCTTTTTGCTAGGCACCTAAAACTGCTCCTCAGAATGCCGTAAATTGCCCAAGCAGGCTTGAAGGAGAGACGTGGGGATAGTGGCAATGTTCTATTTCCTTGTCTGGGAGTTAGTTACACGTCGTCGTGTTTACTTTACAATCTTTTTCTAAGTACTGGTGGGCTGAACTCAGGGCCTCACGCATGCTTTGCAAGCACTCTATCACTGAGCTGCATCCCCAGTGCATTTTTTTACTTTGTATTTTGAGACAAAGTCTGGCGAAATTTCACAGGCTGCCCCTGGCCTCGAACTTGCGATCCTCCTGCCTCCACCTCCCAAGTCGCTGGGATGACAGGCGTGGGCTACTGCGCCTGGCAGTCCGCGAAAATTCTTATAGCTTTCTACTCATAACATGCACGATCTCCTGTATGTGCATCACAGGTCAATGAATTTTAAAAATAGCTCTTTTGCCACACACAGCCCACAGCCTCACGGTGTAAAACGTGGAAATAACCAGATTACCCTTGGGCCTGGGAGCCTGTCCCACAAATGAAAGGACATCCACTCCCTTTTTCCTACTGCCCTGACTATCAGTGAAACCTGAGGCAGGCGCTAGTTGTCTCTGCGCAGGCGTCCTAGAGACTGGTGAGGAAGCCGGCACGCGCGTCGCTGGCTCCTCTGGGGGCGGGGCTCGGCGCTCGCTCCTCCCCTGCCGCCCCGCCCCCGGCGCCGCGGCTCGAGTCACGTGGCCGCCGCGTCAGCTGACCCCGCGCGCAGGGAAGAGGACAGGCCAGGGCCGGCGGCCGGGCGCGATGGTGAGGGGCGGTGGGCGGGACGGCGGTTCGGGAGCGCGGAGGGAGAATCTGCAGCGGCCCCGGGTCTGGGAAAGCCGAGCCGCCCGCCCCGCTCCCCTGTGCGGCCGGGGGAGCCGGACCAGGCGCGCGGGAGTTCGGGTCCTCGCAGGCTCCCCATGGCCCCACGGGGACTTCCCCGAGGAGCCCACGTCCCCAGCCCCTCTGTGGGACGAGAACGTGGTTAGACTCGGTCCGTGGGACTTAGAAGCCACGCAGCCACTTACGGAGCAGATGTGTGTTGAGCGCCCGGCCGGTGCCAGGTCCTGGGACATCAGCCGCGGGAGGAGAGGGCGAGGCGCAGGCATGGGCTGGCGTCAGAGTCCAGACCCCAGGGGCAGGGGCCTTACGGCACCTGTGCACAGTGTTAGGAGGACAGCCAGCTGGGGGAGGGGCAGGGGTGAAGCAGGGTCTGTGTACCAGGGGCAGGGAGGGAGTGCGCCCCACCGCGCCAGGAGAGTGAGGTCTGGAACTTGGTGAAGAGGAGACCGGATCTTGCCGGGCTTGGGTCACGGTGATCAAGACAGTGATGGGGAGGACGGAGGCAGGAGTGGAGCCGGTGTGGCCCGAACCTGGGGGTGGGGGCTGAGAGAGATCACACAGGCCATGCGGTGGACTGGGGCGGACGCTGAGAAGGCCTCAGCTCATGCTTGTGGGGGAGGCGAATGCTTGGAGTGGATGTCAGAACAGGCTCTGGTGGCAGGGCTCGGGGAGAGAGTTCTCCAACCAGCCTGGTGAGAGGGACAGACAAGTGGCCAGAGGGTGACCATTTTGGAGACAGACCCTGCCTACACTCAGCCCTCCCTGCAATCTGCCTGCCTCCCTCCCTTGCAGAGGTTCCGGTTCTGCGGTGATCTGGACTGTCCCGACTGGGTTCTGGCAGAGATCAGCACATTGGCCAAGATTGTTGAGTGCATGGGCTCCACTTGGGGTTGGGGGCTGGGGATTGTGGGGGTAGAGGGTGGTGAGGTCACCCTGGGGCTGGGGCCTTAGTGCTTTCAGCCTGTGCTACCATGCTGTGTGACCTTGCTTACATGGATGGCCCTCTCTGAGCCAGTCCCCCAGCAATGAGTGCTGAGCTGGGTCCATCTGGCTAATATGGGGACGTCCCTTCCAGTCCTCTGTGAAGCTGCGGCTGCTGTGTAGCCAGGTGCTAAAGGAGCTTCTAGGACAGGGCATTGACGTGAGTATAGGGCCCAGCACCCCACTGTCCCACAACTTTGTGACCCCCAGGGAGGTGGGTGATGCTGCCTCCCTGGACACCATCCTCTCAGGACCACCCTGTCCTGGGATCCAGGCCATGGTGAAGGGCTGATGATGGGGCGCTGGCAGCCCTGAGAGACCCCTTTCCCCCTAGTATGAGAAGATCCTGAAGCTTACTGCTGATGCCAAATTTGGTGAGTACCCCGTTGAAGCCTGGTGCCTGGCACAAATGCCCCTCCTCCTGGCAGCCCTCCCTGACTCACCTGCCCTGGGAGGGCAGCCGGAAGGGAAGAAACACCTCAGCTGTCCTGCCTCCGGCCCTTGGCCAACTCCTGCTGAGCAGCAGCGATGCCTGTGGCTCGCGGAGGCCAGAGGCCTGGAGCTGAAAGTAATGGGGTGGCAGGGAGGCAGCAGGGGATGTGGTGACGTCCCTGCTGCACCCCTGGGTCTCCAGAGTCCGGTGATGTGAAGGCCACAGTGGCGGTGCTGAGTTTCATCCTCTCCAGTGCGGCCAAGCATAGTGTGGATGGCGAGTCCCTGTCCAGTGAGCTGCAGCAGCTGGGGCTGCCCAAAGGTACAGGGTGTAGAGGGGCAGGGGGGTAACCTGTGGGCAGGGTGGCTGGAGAGCAGGCCAGGCTGTGTGACCCTAGGATGTGTCCCGCCCTCTCTGGGCCAGGAACTTGAGACCTGCCCTTTGGGCAGCGTGGTCCCCAGCCCCCGCCTGCCCCCTCAGCAGAACTCCGTCTGCCTGCAGAGCACGCGGCCAGCCTGTGTCGCTGTTACGAAGACAAGCAGAGTGCCCTGCAGGAGCACCTGCGGGCCTGCAGCCTGCGCGGTGAGTGTGCGGGGGCATCGGGGCCTGGGCTCCACCCTGCAAGGGCACGCGATGTGTGTAGTGCCAGTCCCCAGGGGAAGCCTTAACCCTGGTCCCACGGGGAGCGGGCGCAGAGCTGGGACCTGGCCCTGGGCCTCCTGGCTGCAACCTCGCTTTCTTTTCTCTGTGGCCCTTGGTGGATGTTTGAGCTCTTAGTGATGGTGCCTGTGCCCCGCCCCAGCCTGGGTCAGAGAGCTGAGGGGTTGCAGCCGAGCAGGCTGCGGGCTGAGGGCTGCGCTCCCCTGTCTGCAGTGAACAGGCTGGCGGGTGTGGGCTGGCGCGTGGACTACACCCTGAGCTCCAGCCTGCTGCGCTCCGTGGAGGAGCCCGTGGTGCACCTGCGGCTGGAGGTGGCGCCTGCCCCCGGTGCCCTGGCCCAGCCTCTGGCCATGTCACTCTCAGCGGACAAGTTCCAGGTGCTCCTGGCAGGTGAGGCTCAGCTATACCGCAGGTGTGAGGGACCCTCCCGGGTCGGGCACGACTGCCCCCAGCCTGGCCACTCTTCCACCTGCAGAGCTGAAGCAGGCGCAGGCCCTGATGAGCTCTCTGGGCTGAGGAAAAGCAGGGCCCACCTATGCCAAGCCCTCCCTGTGCTGAGCGGCTGCTTCGAAACTTCTCTTCGGGAAGGAGCCCTGCTTCAAGGACGCTGAGGGCCTGGCCCTGGTCTTCAGGATCCCCAGTTGCCTTGCTCCCCGCTTGAGACTTCAGCCCTGGCTTCCTGACTTCCTGGGGACCTTTTCAGCATTGCCTTCTCTCTCCCTGTCAGCTGTTGCCATGAGTGGGAAGAATAAACAAGTGTGAAGGGGCGTGTGTGGTTTGGTTGGGGTTCTAGTCAAAAGCTTTTGTCCGAGAGACCAGGTGACATGGCTATCTCCCTGGGCGGCTGCTCATTTTCTCTGACGGGACCCATGTGAAAGGGGCGCCTGGGTGCTGGCTGCTGGCTGCCAAGCTGGTCATGCTCTTGGTGCTGCCCCCTCTGTGCTGGCCTAGTCCTCCAGCTGGCTAAGTGCCTCACGTAGAGAAAGAGAGCCCCGGGCCTCTTGCTGTCTTTAGGAAGCGGGAAGAGCCCAGGCCTGAGCCACTCGCTGGCAGGAGGACAAGTGTTACTGACTGCATATTCATGTTGTTCCACAATTCATATGTTGATGCCACTGCATGCATACACACCGAGAAGTCCCACGTGAGCACAGTGACAAAGTGGTTGTCTGTAAGCCAGGAAATAGGGCCTTACCAGGAAGTAAATCTGGTGGCACCTTCATCTTGGCCTTCCCAGCCTCCAGAACCGTGAGAGAGAAGTATCTTGTTTAAACCACCCAGCTTTGTTCTGGCAGCCTAAGCTAGGACTTAGGGTCTCCCAGGACTGGTCTAGGACAACCAGTACCCCTTCTGGAAAAGCCCATTGCAGGGTCTGGGGACAGGGAGAGTCCAGGAAGAGCCTTGAACATCTTTCTGTAGGAGGAAGTTGTTAAGGAAGAATGGATCGTGTCTGAAGGAGCCAGCCTGTCTCACTGACCAAAGATGGGACAGTGTGAGCATTAAAGAAAAAAAAAAAAAAAAAAGCACTGGGCATATTGCACACGCCTGGAATCCTAGTGACTTGGGAGGCTGGAGTGCTGCAAGTTTGAGACCAGAGGCAGCCTGTGCAACTTAGCAAGACCCTGTCTCAAGGTAAAATAAAAAGATGGGCTGGGGATGCAGCTCAGCGGCAGAGCACTTGCAAAGTATGTGCTAGGCCCTGGGTTCAATCCCCACGTACCACACACAGACACACACACACACAAAGTAAGGATTGACTCCATTTCTGATTTTGCTTTTGGAAAAATGAAGTAGATCTTTATTCTTCCCACTAAGTAAAGCCTACAATGCTGGATGTTATGTTGTGTATGAAACAAACTGAAGAGGCCTCTAAAAGGAGAGAAGGCAGTCAGGTGGGCATCCTAGGGGCCTAAGGTTCAACATAACAGAATTCTCTGGAATCTGGATCCTGTGACCTTGTGAAGTTGACACAAAAAACCAACCATCACCCACCCGCAGGACTATATAGAAGATCTGACATTCATTAGAGGCCTAGAAGGTAAGGAGAAAGAAGGTAGGACTGAAAAGGATTCAGATTAAGTAATGACTCAAAGGGGCTGGGATTTAGCTCAGTTGGTAAAGCACTGTGCTGCAGTCTCTGAGGCCTGAGTTCAATTCCCAGCACCACAAAAATGGGAGAAGGGCCTGGCAATCCACTCCCAAGGCAATCCCGAAGCACTCAGCCATTGAAAACCCTATGAGGGTCACTATGAGTCAAATACCGACTCGACGGCACCTAACAACAACTAACTAACAATGACTCAAAATCTCCCAAATATGTCAAAAGACAGACTTCCAAAGCTAAATGAACCTTAAGCAGGAAAACCCAACGAGATCCATGCCAATGTACAGTCATCACACTTCCGAAAACTAAAGAAATGAGAAATCTTGACAGCAGGACAGGGAAAGGACAGCTTATGAACAGATGAACAAGCCAAATGCTTGGTTTCTCAGCAGAAACTGGAGGCCAGTGGGAAGAAGCACATTTTTTCAGGCCCTGAATATAGAGAATTATCAACCCAAGTTGTATATTCAGTGGAAATTAACCTCAAGAATAAAGGGGATAATCATGACTTTTTCAGAGGAAGGACAACAAATAAGTCACCAGCACACCTAACCTATTTAACTTTATTTTTTGAGATGGGGAACTCTCTATGTTGCCCAGGCTGGTCTTGAACTCCTGGGCTCAAGGGATCCTCCTGCCTCAGCCAACCCAAGTATCTGGGACTACAGGTGTATGCCACCATGCCTGGCTCAGACCTAACGTCGTAAAAGTGATCTGGCTAAAGGAAGATCACTGAGCAGAAAAGAACTATAAAAGAAGGATTCCTGAACACCACGAAGGGGGAAACAATGGAAGGAGTAAAGATGCAAACACTCTATAGTTTTTCCTTCCCTTCTGTAGTGTCCTAAATTATGTTTGACAGGTGAAGCAAAATCCTAACACTGTTGAACAGGGATCTCCATGTAAATAGAGGAAGCATTTGTGTATAAACAGCAAAGAGTAACGGGAGGTAAAATTTCTACACTTAAACCCATCAAATGTGAACTCTGGGGAACTGGTAAGTCATGTATATATAGTGTGACACTGGAGCAGCCACTACAAACAGTAATACACATAAAAATAATGTAGCCTGCGCCGGGTGCGGTGGTACACACCTGTAATCCCAGTGGCTTGGGAGGCAGAGGAGGGAGGATCGCAAGTTCGAGAGCAGAGGCAGTCTGTGTAATGTAGCAAGAGCCTGTCTCAAAAAGTAAAAAAATAAATAAAAGGCTGGGGGTGCAGCTCAGTGGTCCAGCACTTGCAAAGCATGCAGGCACAAAGTCCTGGGTTCAACCCTCGGTACCACAAAAAAAAAAAAAAAAAAAAAAAAAGAAGAAGAAAAGAAAAAATGTAACCAGGGGCAGTGGTGCACCCCTATAATCCCAGCTACTGGGGAGGCTGAGGCAGGCGGATAACAAGTTTGAGGCCAGAGGCAGCCTGTGCAATTTAGGGAGACCCTGCCTCAAAAGAAATTAAGGCTGGGCACAGTGTTGCACACTTATAATCCTAGTGACTAGAGAGGCAGAGGCAGGATGATTGCAAATTCAGGACCAGAGGCTGTGTAATTTAGCAAGACCCTGTCTCAAATGTAAAAAATGGCCTGGAGGTGCAGCTCAGTGGTATAAAGGGCTTGCAAAGCATCCAAATGCAAGGCCCTGGGTTCCATCCCCCAGTACCAAAAAAAATTAACATAAAATTAAAAGGGGCTGGGATTTGTGTAGCTCAGGTGTAGAGCAATTGCCTCATGTCCAAGGCCCTGGGTTCAACCCCCTGGTACACAAAAAAGCAAACTCACTGCCTCACCCCACACACAGCACGCCTTCCTGTGTCTTCAGAGGACCCCAGAGCTGCTGTTTTTTCTTTCATAACATTACATCGTAATTTTTTTTCCTTTGGCCAGCCTGAGTTTCTTAAGGATTGGGATTGTGTTTCCATGTTTCTACAACCCCAGCGCCTAATAACACGGTTTTTCAATAGATGTGGGGGTGGGGGCATAAAGACTGCATTGGATTTTAAAATGCTAATTATGAACTCTCCATGAGTCTATAATACTCCAAAGAGAAAAACCCTTCCCCTAAAAGCAAACTAATTCTTATTTGTCACCATTACATGCCATAATTGCACTAAAAGCCTGAAAATTGATAAAGGCATTAAGGTTTATCCTGCGGGGCATAGTGATGCACGTCTGTAATCCCAGCACTCAGGGAGGCAGAGACGTGAACAAACCTAGGAAAAACAATGTGAGGATAAGTGGGGGGAAACTTGAATGTTTTTGTTATTGGGTAGTGTACAGGTATCGTGGCTTCGTAGGAAATTGCTTTTTAAGGGTAGATGCTGAAGTACTGGAGAGGAAATGTCATGATTTGTCTAATTTACTTTAAAATATCTCTGCCAGAATAAGTGAACAAACAGGTGAAGGGGGAAGAGCAGAGCAGTGTGAAGAAGGCAGGCCCTGGGTGTGAGCCGGGCACCAGCGCCTGCTGCTCTTAGAACAAAATGCAAAGTTCATCAAAATGCAAAGGAGATCTAATGGGGCCCAACCTGATGGCCACACGAGCCTTCCTGGGGTTCTGTCACCTGTCTCTGGGCCTTTGCACTGGTCCTCCTTTCTGCCTGGCCTATTATGTCTTGTGCCTGAGGCTGTAACAGCCAGATCTCTCTTTTGGTTTTGTACCCAAGTCTTCCTGACTGCCTGAATGCCACTGCAGAGACCCTCCCCAGCAGAACCAGCTGACTCCGTTCAGCTTCTGAGCCTCTGTGGTTTGTCGCTTGCCTGCACGTCCCACCCGGCAGGTGATGGTGGTTTTGTTTATGCGTATGTCTGTGCATTGGCACTCAAGGCCACCACTGGGGTCCCCAGGGCCTGTGTTTACCGTGCACCTGTGCGTGTCCTGCGCACAGCTGCGGGCGCCCTGCCCTGGGACTTGCCTCCGTTTCCGGTTAGGGGTGGAGACCCTGCCCAGACTCACGGGCGACCTCTCCCTGCTTCAGACACAGCTGCGCCTCGGGCCGGACCTGACCCCGGCGTCGGGTCGCAGGAAGACCGGTTCGTCCGCCACCGCCAGCCAGGTAATTGTCCGCAGACTCGCCCCACACCTCGCGTCGCCAGCCCCGGACCCAGCCCAGTCTGCGCCGCTTCCCCGAGGAGCCACACTTCCCGGCAGCGCCCGCGCCGGCCCGGCCCGCGGCTCCCGGCGGCCTCCGAGGCGGGGACCCCGAGGCCGGCAGCCCGCGGGAGCGCGGCGGGGGCGCGGGGCTGACGCCGGGAGGCTGTCTGGGTGCCGGGTGGGCGGAGGCCGGGTCCCCGCGGCTGGGGGTGCTGGGCGGTCCGCAGAGCGCCGCCCGCGACACCGGGAGGCCCGGCCCCGCGCTCCTCTTCCGCCGCCAAGTTAAGCCGATCGGGAGCCGGGCCGGGCGGCGAGGAGTGGCCAGGGCGAGGTGAAGGCGTCTGCCGGGTCCGACGCGCTCTGCCCGACCCGCACCTTCTTTCCAGATCCCGAGACGCCTTGGCGGCCTAGGAAAGTGGCGAAGCGGGTCGCAGAGGTGAGCGAGGGAGGCTGGAGGCTCACTGCCCGCCCAGCGCCCGTTCGCAGCTCAGGGTCAGCCGCTGGCTTGGGCTCGATATTCCTTCCGTGGGTGCGGGGCGGAAGATCGCGTCCACGGAGGGTGGACGTGGGTCCAAGCGTGGGTGATGCGTGAGCAGCGCTTCCCCTGCGAGTACCAGCGCAGGGCGAGGCTGGGAGGATACGCAAGCGCCTTCCAGACTTCGAGCGCCCTGGGGAAGAGCCCCGCTGCGTGGCCCCTCCGCACACCGTCTGCCACAGTGTCCCCGCGGGGAGATGGGAGGAGAGCAGTGTGCTTGGCGCGCGTGTGGGGGTGCGTGGGGGAGCCTGGGAGGACGTGCGGTGACGGGGGCCAGCAAAGGTTTGCACTTTGTTCTAGAAGCTGTGGTGGAAGCCCGCGGTGGGAAGGAGGCAGTGAAGCAAGACAGGGCTCTGTGCCTCCGCAGCTCTCAGCCCCCCAGTCCGCTGGGCTTTGCCAGCACTTTGGATAGGGGGGCGTCAGCATTTTCCTGCCCGTTCCCTCCCAGGCCCTCAGAGTTCTCTGTAAACCACCAGCAACAGTTCCTACCTCGCAGGTGCCACCTGGCCCAGCCTGCTGTCCTCCCCTTACAGGGCCCAGCCACTTGTCGCACAGAATGCCTGAGGGCCCGGAACTGCACCTGGCCAGCCACTTCGTTAATGAGTCTTGCCAGGGGCTGGTGTTTGGTGGGCGCGTGGAGAAGTCCTCCGTCAGCCGCAACCCCGAGGTGCCCTTTGAGAGCAGCGCCTACCACATCTCGGCCTCCGCCCGGGGCAAAGAGCTGCGCCTGACGCTGAGCCCCTTGCCCGGTGCCCAGCCCCCGCAGGAGCCTCTGGCCCTCGTCTTCCGCTTTGGCATGTCTGGTTCCTTCCAGCTGGTGCCGGCCGATGCACTTCCTCGCCATGCCCACCTGCGGTTCTACACAGCCCCACCTGCTCCGCGGCTGGCCCTGTGCTTCGTGGACATCCGTCGTTTTGGCCACTGGGACCCAGGGGGTAACTGGCATCCAGGCCGCGGACCCTGCGTTCTGCTGGAGTACGAACAATTCAGGTAGGTCCCCCACCAGGTGTGATGAGTTAGCGCAGTCCTGGGCTCCAGGCCTGGCTCTGCTGGTGCCTTGGCAAATGAAGTCCGAGTCCCAGCCCCTACTGGGCTTCAATCCCCTCATCTGTGGACCAGGTAGCATCTCCTGCTTCTTGGTGGCCCAGGAGGCTGGGAAAGGTGGTGGGTTTTGACAGCCCAGTGAGAAGTCAGGCTGCACAGGGATTGTTTCCAGGGGATGGGGAGGAGACTTCCTGATGTCAGTTTGTTTGGCGGGGTCCCACATTTCTCCCTGCCCAGTGGGGGCTTCCCTGAATACTATCTCCAGCCCGAGGGAGGGGTAACAATCCACCTGGGGTGGGATGCAGGTCACGGAAATGGCTTGGTGTCAGCCACTCTCTTTTCTCTAAGGAGGCAACATGTAAGAGTCTGTTCTGGCCCAGGCCTTGTGGGTGCTGTGGCCCAACAGTGAGCCAGGTGAATGTGGCCCTGCCCCCACTGCACTAGTGTTCATGGAAGGTGGGAGCCAAGAAGCACGAATTCGGGTAGACATACTGGCTGGGGGGTGGGGGTAGGGGGAGAGCATTTTAGCAATGGCCACCCTAGGGAGGGGACATTGGAGCCAAAGCCTGGCAGTGGGCCTGAGCTGGCCAGGCAGAGCTTAGAGGTAAGCATTCTACCTGGCAAGAATCACAGAGGCAAAGGCCCGGCATGGACTAGGAAAGCTCCTTCCTGGGGGTCGCTGGACCTGCCACTGGCCCCAGGAGACTTGGTCACATCTCAGGTGCCACAGAAGCAGTTGACTCCTGGGATGAAAGGGGCGCATCCCAGGAAAGCTCTGGGCCAGGCTTACTCCCCAGCCACCACACCTCTCCTGGGCAGCCGGGCCACAGGCTCTCTTCCAATTGGCTCTGATGTTTCTTTTGTGAGGAGCATCGGGGCTGTGTGGGGGCCAGCAGCTGCGAGCAAACCCTCCACTCTTATCTTCACCCGACAACTCCACCTTCTAGCCCCTTGTCACCCATGCCCTATGCCTGTCACCCAGTCTTCCATGACCCTTGTCCACAAAGAAAGAGGGTGGGTTTCTTCTCACAAGTGAGGAGACCTCTCGCCCTTGGGGATGCCCTCACTGGCCAGGGCTGGCCAAGGCACACCCACTGCACAATACTAGACAATCTTCATGGTCTCTAGAGGAGTTGAACCCACCCATGTCACATCCACACATGGTGTCTAACCCACCATACAGCATCACACAGCGTTCCTAAGGATGCACCTGAAGTCCTGTGATCAACCTGGTGCTCACAGGTGTCCTGACACGTCTGAGACGTCAGTGATAAAAAATGTGAACGCACTGCTTTTGAATGGTATTTTCCACCTTTCACAATAGTTAAATCCCATGTTCCTCCCATTTAACAGCTGGGAAAACTGAGCCAGCTGCCCAAATAGCCCTGAGACTAGAAGGAGAACTGAGATTTGCTTCTTCTTCTCCTAGCACCCAGGAGACTCCCCCAGCTCCTCTTCCCTATCCTGGGGGTGCAGGGATGGATCTCACGCGCCCTGGCTGTGTCCTTCAGGGAGAACGTGCTACGAAACCTATCAGACAAGGCCTTTGACCGGCCCATCTGTGAGGCCCTCCTGGACCAGAGGTTCTTCAATGGCATTGGCAACTACCTGCGGGCAGAGATCCTCTACCGGTCAGCGGACAGGCCACGCGCAGTAGGGCCAGGGTGGACTGGTGTGGCCCCATCCACCGCTGAGCGTGGCCCTTCTCCCCAACTCCAGGCTGAAGATCCCCCCCTTTGAGAAGGCCCGCACGGTTCTGGAGGCTCTGCAGCAGCGCCGGCCGGTGAGGGCCCCGGGGTGGTGTCTGAGCATGCAGGCCAGCACTCACGTTGGCATGGGGTGCGGGGGGATGGGTGTCCATTGGGAGGGTGGTTAAGAGCCACTCTTGAGGTCCTACCAAGCTTGGAGGGGAGGTCTGCTGCTGTCCGAGTGGCCCTGGCCTGACAGTTTCTACCTGACCCCTCTTCAGAGCCCAGAGCTGACCTTGAGCCAGAAGATCAGGGCCAAGCTGCAGAACCCGGACCTGCTGGAGCTGTGCCACTCAGTGCCCAAGGAGGTGGTTCAGCTGGGTAAGGCCTGGGGAGGTCCGGATGGCCAGTGACCTCTTGCTTTAGCAGACCGTGAAACCCTGGGCAGCTGTCCTTCAGGCCTGGTCCCACGCTAGGGGATGGGAGTTTATAATCAGTTGTTACTAGACAAGCGAGGCCTCCTTTTTGCAGGTGCCTGCTTCCTCCAGGTTCCCCAGGCAGTGGCAGGGCAAGGATTCTTCCCCCCACTCTAGGATGGAGAGGTCCTGGCCCAGGCCACACAGGAAGGAGGGGAGGAAGGGAGTCGGTTCGCTGACTCAGTCCATCAGCTTGTACAGCTGAGGTCTGGGCCAGGCCAAACCAGGCTCCCCATCCTTCCAAGCACACCCCAGCCCCTCCTGCTCATGGCCTGCCCTCTGACCTTAGCCTGGTTCCTGTCCCACAGGGGGCAAAGGCTACGGGCTGGAGAATGGGGAGGAGGACTTTGCTGCCTTTCGAGCCTGGCTGCGGTGCTACAGCCTGCCAGGCATGAGCTCCCTGCGTGACCGGCATGGCCGCACCATCTGGTTCCAGGTTTGGGTCCTCCTGCTCACCCAGGCAAAGCTGGTGGGTGGCCACCTGGGAGCCCAGCAGGACCGGAGCTGGAGTCTCCCCCAGGTGGAGATGCCTAGAACCTGCGGAAGCCTGCAGGACTCATAACTGTCCTGAGTCCCAGGGTCCCAGCTAGAGGGGCAGCCCAGAAGTGGGGGAGGTCAGAGGCTGCCAAGGCAGGGAGCCACACCCACGAGGATGGATGTAGCCTTGCCTCTGCAAAGAAAACTGCCCCCTCCCTGATCTAGTTGGATTCCAGAACTGTCCTCATTCCATTTTAGGGGGATCCTGGACCCCTGGCACCCAAAGGTAAGCATCTCCTAATGGAAGAGACCAAGGGAGTGGGAAGGACCTCTTGCCAGCCAGGGCTCAGCACATTTCCCACCCTGTCCTCCAACCTTGGAATCACCCCCAGGGTGGGAGTCTAGAGGAAAGAGGCCGTGCCCATAGACCTTCCAACCCTAGCACAGTGTCCTGCAGGGGGAAAGTCCCGCAAAAAGAAGGCCCAGAAGGCACAACCAGAGCCTGAGGACAGAATGGAGGTATGGTTATCAGCTCCTGCCTGCCACCTGCCACCTGCCAGCCAGGCTCCTGGCCAGCTGCCTGTAGGTCCTGACCTACCTCTCAGGGACCATTGTCTCCTCCCCCCAGGACACTCCACCTCCAAGCAAGGCCCGTCCCAGGACACAAAAGGCCCGGAAACACCTTCCAAAGACTGCAGCTCAGCAGCCTGAGGGGACCAGCCTCCAACCAGACCCAGAGCCTCCCATGGTCCCTGAGAAAGGGAGGAGGAGGGGGCGACAGGCTACCACAGGTGGGCTTTCCTCGGCATCCTCTCTGGGCAGGAGCAGCACCCAGAGAGTGGCCCCTCAGGAGGATGGAATGCACTGCATGAGCGTAAACAGAAAAGGAGGGCAGAGTGTGGGGCCCAAGCCAACTGTCTTGCCTGTTCTCCCCTCAGGCCGGCGACCCCGGAAGAGTAAGGCTGACCCCTCACCTGTGGACTCTGGGGTGTCCTCAGCCTCTTAGCAGGCTGGTCTCCTTGCTTGCCCCGCCCACTTTTCTGCTATGAATCTCCACCCTGTCTGAACTCCTTGAAGCAATATTTGAAGGGCTGTGTGGCCCACGTCCTACCGCTGTGCGGTGTTTTTAATTGTACCCCCCTTCCACATTTTTTAAGCCCTTGTGAAAGATGCTGTATTTTTTTTAAACACACTAATAAATTTGAGCTTCCTGGCACTTTTTGGGCCCCTGCAGATCTGAGACGGCCAAGTTGGAAGGGCCTGCCGCCTGGCCCTGGACATGGAGCCCACCTCCTCAGCAAGGCAAACTGAGCCCCCATGCCCGTCCTCGAGGCTCTGGCTGTCAGAGGACGGTCAGCCTCTGCAGGGCCAGCCACTCTGCAGAGGCCCTGACCCCCGCCTCTTCGCAGCTCTCCCCAGGGAAGCAGCCAGAGTCCACCCTCCAGGCCTCCTCCGCAGCCTCTGCCCTCTGCCTGGCGGCACAGGGAGCAGCTTCTCAAAGTTGCTTGGGTTATGTTCACTGGTCCCCAGTCTCTTGTGGGCTGCAACCCAGACCCTGTGCACACAGGTCAACCTAGATCTTGACCATGTCCCAATGCCTGAGAAGCTCTCCCCTTGTCCCCCAAAGCCAGGCAGTGGGCCCTAAGGGGGGTGCAGCAGGAGCGACCACCAGGGCTGCTGATCCCAGAATTTATTAGGTGAGAGGCAGCCAGTCCTTGCTTCAGACTGGGGAGGGGGGCATGAGGACGCCCTGAAGTCTTCCCCAAACCAAATGCCACCCCAGGCACTCAGCTTGCTGGAGGCTGAAGCACAAGCAACAGGGACCGCACTTGGAAGGGCGCAAAGGTGAGCTTTAGGCGGGCATCGCGAAGGGGCAGGTGGCCAGCGGGGTCTCGCCGCTCCAGGAGGTCGCAGCTGGATGGGAGACAGGAGGAGCCGTGAGGGCTTGGCTGGGAAGCAGGGCTCGTGCCTCCCTCATCCCGCCCCTGCACTCACAGGACGGCCTCCTGAACCGGCAGTGACATGTGCAGCCAGCAGTCCACGTGGCTGCCATGGGCCTCGTACAGCCGCAGGACCAGCGTGCGGCTCTGGGGGTCCCCCTCGGCCTGGAGAGGAGGTGGGTGGTGGGCTGGGCTGAGGGCACGTCCACCTCAGGACCCTGCCCCTGGATTGCTCTGCCACTTGCCTGCTTGATGGTCTCCAACACCACCGCTGGTGAGGACAGGGAAAAGGCACTCCAGGCGGTGGCGGGCGCAGGGCTTGGGACCGGCAGTGCCAACAGGGGGAAGTTGAGGTTGTAGGCAGCCTGGATAACACCAGCATCTTGGAAGGAGCCTGAGGCATGACCACAAGGGGATGCATACTGGAGAAGGGGGCTCCCCACAATTCCTAGAGGCACTGGTCCGGGCCAGGCTGCTGAAATTTATCCCAGAGCCTGCTGGAGGCCCAGAAGGGCAGAGGGGAGTCCAGACCCACAGGAGAGGCTCTGTCTCCAGCACTCACCCTTGTGCGGCATCAACGCATAGGTGAACTCATGGCGCCCCATGTCGGCAGTGGCGTCGGGAGCCTTGGGTGCCCGCAAGCTGGGGTGGGAGAGAGGGTGTGGGCTGGGCTGGAGCTGTGGTCCAGGAAGACCCACACCCCCACCACAGCCCCAGGGCCCGGAGGGCATGTCACTCACAGAGAGAGGCTGAGGATGTTGCCCCGGACAGACGCACCGTACTTGCTGTCATTGAGCAAGGCCAGCCCAAAGCTGTGCTCGGACAGATCCACCCAGCGGTGGGCCCACACCTGAAGGGCAATCCAAGACCCACGGTGGCCCCTCTCCCTTCTTTACGCCCTCTGCCCTGTCTCCAGAACTCCTGTCACTGGGGTGACAGCAAGCTCCCGCTCTCAGAAGCTCTGGGCATGCCACCTACCCCGTCTTAGCCTCAATTTCCTCATCTGTGAATTGGAGTAAATGTAAAGCATTTGGCCTGATACCTGGCCCAAGTGTCAGGAAGCAGCAAATCTTGGTCACCCTCCTCTCCCCACACCACAAAACTAGTCTCTCCCCAGCCAGGGAGCGGTCTGATCCCCTCCTCTCTCCAGGTCCCTCACGACAGACCTCAAATCGAGCCCAGTCCCAGGAGGTGTTGTGGTGGGTAGGCCGCTGCAGGTGCCCAAACTGGACCTCATAGGTGGCCTGGGGGCTCCGCACACGGGCAGGGAACTCCACCTTCAGGAACTTGTGGGCCTCGTGCCAGTGCACCTGGGAGTGGGCAGGAGGGTGGGGCAAGGGAAAGCAGGGCAGGGACCCCCATGGGCTGGGGCTGGCCCCTCCCCTCCAGCCACACCTGGGGAGGTCCACAACCCTGAGCGCGCCTACCTCGGTGTGGAAGCGGACGTACGGGCAGCCAGCGTCCAGCACGACCTCCTGGCTGAGCCGACTGCTAGGGCTGATCTGCAGCAGGAACCAGGCACTGCCCCGAAGGCCGCCCTCAGTGCCCACGGCCAGGGTCCCCGGCTGGCCGAGCACGGGCTTCCTGTGAGATGGAGGGGGAGCTGCCGAGCCAGGGCCGCCTCACTCCCCCCGCCCCTGCAAGCCCGGCCCCGCGTGTACCGTGTCTCTAGGTGGTAGTCCATGACGTCCCATGCGTCCCAGTACAGGGGGACATCGTCGAACAGCACAAACTGGTTCCCCAGAGCGCCCTCGGCAATGGCCTCCCTGGAAGGACAGGGAGGTTGGTGCTCCACACGGTGTGATGCGTCCTCTCCAGCTGCACGTGGGGAGGCGGGGGCTGGGTGAGTGAGGACGGGGGACTTGAGCCCAGCCTTCCCGCCCCATATGTGGGTCCCTGCCCAGGGGCACTGGCCAGGTGCTGTGCGCAGTGTTGCGGCTAAGGAACAGAGGGAAGACAGTCTGGGATCCACTTGCCACGCCTGGGAAAGGGGCAGTGAGAGACTGGTACCTGCCAGAGGCCACCAGGATCAGGGATGTGAGGCGGCCAGTAGGATCCAGCTTCACCCGGAGGACACCATTGTCCAGCGTCACGGAACCATCCGCCTTTGGTGGGAGGGGCCTTTAGGCTGAGGCCTGAGGCTCTTCCCACAGTTCCCTGCCCCAGGCTTCAGAAGCCCCAGGGTGCTGGGGGCGTCCAGCCACTGCTCCAGCAGGGACAGCAGGGACTTACCTCTTGCACCACACACACAGGGTGCGGGGGAGGCAGGAGCTGTGGCAACGAGGGTGCAGGAGCATACCCCACGCCAGGCACTGTCACCAGGCCTAGGGAGAAGGCCTGGGCATCAGGGCACCCTCCCCGACCTTCCAGAAACCTTGCTTGGGAAGGGTGGGAAAGGATGTGGCCACTGCTCTCCAGCCTGGCGCACCCCAAGGCAGAGATCCCCAAGTGTTCTGGCCTTGGGCCCTCCTGCAGCAGCCCTCCGCCCCCCGCTCATACCTAGGCTGTGCGCCCCGCCAGGCCTGGGCAGGGCCAGCAGCTCGGTGCGCTTCCAGGGCAGTGTGTTGACAATGAGGAGGCCCTCGGGGCCTGGCTCTCCAGCACACAGGGCTGCAGCCGCAGTGCTGAGCAGCATGTTGCCATGGGAACGGATGTCTGAGAAGGGACCGGCTCATCAGGGGTGGGCGACGGGTCTGTGGCACCCCCTGAGTGTCCCCTGGCTGGAGTGTGGCAGGACCACAGTCAGCCTCACCGTCATAGTGGCTCATGGCTTCCTCTGCCACCAGCTGGATGCAGCTTCCAGTCACCACGTCATGGAACTGGTTGAGGAGCAGGCGCCTGCCAGGGCCAAGGACAGGGAAGGGGGAAGCTGGGAGCGGCAGCCGAAGGAGTGTCTGGGGTGAGAGGTAAGGTGGGCAGAGGGCGCAGACGCCACACTGACCTCCAGAGGTGCTGCAGCTGGGCTGCCGGGTACAGGAACTGGGCGCTGCGGGCCAAGGCCAGGCTGCCGAGCAGCTCCACGTCATGCAGGATGCGCTCACATTCCCGGTTCCCCTTCTTGAGCTGTGCTCAGGGGGCAGGGAGTCAGTCTGCAGCCTGCTCAGTCTCCCCGGACACCTCCCAAAGGCCCCCTTGCTCAGAGCCCCTGATAGGTGCCCAGGGCATCTCCAATAAGGCGTCTCGTTTGTGGGCAGCTTGCCCCAAATGCCCTCTTCCACGAGGCTCGGGCGGCCTTGGGCAAGCTTTCCAGAAGGAGCCAGCTCTTAGGCTCCTCTCGCAAGCCTCTCCCCGGAACAGGAGCCGGCTGGCCTCTGTCCTCTCCCTCCCACCCTCCCCAGGCCTGCTGGGCCCAGCAGCCTGGCCCTGACCTGGGCATGGGTGGTGTAGGTGCCGTTGTGCAGCTCCAGGAAGAGCTCCCCGACCCAGGTGCACAGCTGCGCCGCGTCTCTCTCCAGCGCCTCGAAGAGCTGGCCCGGCGAAGACAGCTGCACCCTGAGGGAGACCGCAAGCCCAGGCCTCGCAGCCTGGACCCCAACCCCGAGGTCGCCCTTCCTCACCAGGGCAGACCCAGATCCAGCCCTGCAGAGGAGCCACTCCAGAAAGCTGTTCTGGACCCAGGCTCACTTGTAGGTTTGCACCCCTTCCTACTGTACTGTCTCCCACCTCCCCCAGTGGAAGTTTGCAGGAGCCAGGGGGCCAGGATGGAGCAGCCCAAGGCCCAGTGGAGGGCTTGAGGCCAACGCATGGATGGAAGGAGGCTCAAGGCAGGCGCTGCAAGGACTGAGGCTGACCTGGGCAGCCCGTCTGTGTCACTCAGCCGTCGCAGGCGGTCCAGCATGGGCTGAGTGGGGGCCCCACCCCCATCCCCAAAGCCGAAGAGGAAGGCACTGTGGTTGGTCCGCCCTTTGTCCCGATTGTTGGTCACGGTCTTCAGCACCTGGACAGGTGGCGGCAGGTCAGCATGGGTCAGCTGAGGATGGGGTACTCAGCCCTCTCCAACCTGCCTCCCCAAGTCCCAAGGTGTCCCCTCACCTCCTCCACATTGCCCTGCATTCCATAGGAGTCTCCAGGTGGGAAGTGCACCAGCACGCGGGAGCCGTCCAGGCCCTCCCAGAAGAACGTGTGGTGCTGCCGCCGGGGAGGGTGAGGCAGGGGAGAGGCCAGAGTCAGGGCACAGGCAGAGGGCCCGCCCCTGCCAGCTGGTGACCCCAACAGTGGTCTGTCCAGGGCCCCCAGTAAGCCCGGGGAGAGGTGAATGGGCCAGGAGGGATCCGGGACCCCCGTGGCCCCAAACCCGAGGCTTGCTCACCGGGAAGGAGTTCACCAAGTTCCAGCTCAATTTCTGTGTCAGGAAGCGCGTGATGCCACAGCCGCGCATGATCTGGGGGAGCTGGGCTGAGTAGCCGAAAGTGTCTGGCAGCCAGAACTGTGGGGAGAGGGCTCTGGAGCTGTGGTGGAGCCGCCCCAGTCAGGGCGGAGCCCCAGCGCCCCCTGCGCACGGCCTACCTCGGAGCACATCTTCCCGAACTCCTGCAGAAAGAAGTTCTGGCCCTGCAGGAACTGCCTCACCATGGCTTCTCCGCTGGGCAGGTTCCCATCCTGGTGGGGAGGGCAGGGGGTGGGAGCCGAGGGCAGTGGCAGACAGGACACATCGGGGGAGCCTGGGCCAATCCCACTCCCCGAAGAAACCAGGGCTGCTCTGACACAGGGTCCCAGCCAGGCCCTAAGAAGTATCCATGCCCTTCCTTCAGGCCAAACTGTCCATCCGCCTGAGGGCGGTGTGGGAACGGGGACATGCGGACAGCCTGTCCCCCTGCTGGAGACGTGCCTCCCTTTGGAGCCCCAGGTCTTGGGATTCCGAGGATGAATAAGCCCCGTCACAGACGGGACATGAATGGCTGGCAGAAAGTCACCTACAAAGCCAAAGGGTGCTGCAGCACATGAGGGAGGCCCGTGGCGACATGGGCCAAGGCTGCGGGGATGCCGGACACACTCACCATCTCCACCCAGGTGCCTCCCACAGGCACAAACTGCCCACGGCGGGCAAAGTCCCGGAGCCGGGCATACAGGCCCGGGTAGTGACTCTTCACCCACTCGAGCTGCTGTGCCTGTGGGGCATAGGGGATGGGAGCCATGCTCGGAGGGCCAGGGACTCTGTCCAGGGCCGAGCATCTGGGCCCCTCGGGGCTGAGAAGCTCCCAGAGCCCGCCCTGCCCACGCCACTGCCTGACCTGGGAGCAGGCGAAGATGAAATCAGTGTTGTGCTCCATAAGCTGCGCAGCTGTCACCCAGCTCCGGGCACACTTCCGCACCGTCTCCTCGAAGGGCCAAAGCCAGGCTAGAGACAGGGGCGGGGGTGGAGGGAGTGGCGAGGTCCCTGCCCGATGGAGCGCAGCACCTCTGCCCCAGCACCCCTAGGCCCAGCCTGGCCTCCAGACAGTCTGCCCAGCCCCGCCACCCTCAAAGCCCTAGAGCTGACACTTCACGTCACTCCTGCAAGGTGGGAGGTGGGGGGCGGGGGGAAAGGAGGCCACAGGACTGTGAGGTCAGGATGGGGAGGCTCCAGGCCCTGGAAGAGGCTGTTTGAGGCTCAGATCCCCCCAGGAGGGCCTGGCACTGTGTACCTGGCAGATACTCTGGAGGAGGGCACAGCACCCAGGATGCACCTGTCTGGGCCAGATGTCCTGCGGGAGGCACTCCAGCCTCGCCGCCCTCTAGGCCTCAGATCTACCTTGCCAGCCCAGGCCCCCCACATGCTGTTCCACACTGTGGTTCAGCAGACAGCCCCTGTTCTGTGATTCAGAGACCTCAGCAGTATCACAACCAAAACCGTGGAGAGCTTCTTAAAAATGTGGATTTCCCATAAGCCTCACAGATACTTCGAACTCATCAGGTTTAAACCTGAACCCCCGATCCTCCCCAGAAACCTGTCCTCTGTGCCTGGCTCCCCATCTCAATTAATTTCACATCATTCCTCTCTGAGGACTGGGGCACCCTTGGCAAACTCCCCCATTCTCATTCAATTCAAAGGCTGCCTCGTCTAGGAAGCCTCTCTGGATTCCCCCAACCTAGCTAAGTGCCTCTTCTGGCCCCCAGGGCCCCACGCACAGCATCATGGCACCTGGCCACTCTGATCAGCAGCCTCTGTAACCCTACCACCAGTGTCTGGCATGAAGCCTTGGGCGGCATCAAGTTTTGTTGGAAGAATATGCCACAGCTGGCAGAGCCCACATTGCAGGACCCCTGCCTCATTTTACAGATGGGAAAAATGAAGGTGTGAGGGAGCAGGAAATTGCTGAGGATGACACTGTGCTTCCAGGACACAGCCAGGGTTTCCAAGGCCTTCCTGCCTCCCCAGGCAACCCGACCAGCTGTGCCCTACCTGTATCAATGTGGCAGTGCCCTGTGGCATGGATGGTATGTTGGCTTTCACCTCCACGTTGGCCAAAAAACCTGGAGGCCAGGGCCTGGGCCAGGGGGAAGGTCTCGGGCTGGGCAGGGTCACACACGTTCACCACCTGGTTGGCTGTGTAGAGAGCCTGGAAGCTGCGCTGGTTGTCCTCCCCAAGGCCCTGCGGCAGGGGTCTGCGCATTAATCCCCTCGCTCAAGCGTCGCTCTGGAACCAGGCTCCAGCTGAACTCCCAAGGGGTCTTGGCAGAGCTCCCCCGCCTCCAACCCTTGGCTCTGGTCGGGGCTCCCACTCCGTGTCCCTTCACATGGTGACACCTTCTTCCTACTCTGGGTTTGCAGGGTGTCAGGGATGTGAGCCAAGAGCAGGGCTCTAATGGGTGGGGGGATGCCAGTACCTTGGCTATGCCCAGCAGCAGCTCCAGGTCCACCAGCAGCTTGTGGACATCCCGGTGGAACACAGCCAACTCGGCCCGGCTCAGCTGGAACATCTTCTCGGGGTCAGGGGGTGCAATCATGCTCCCCTTCCCGGCCCCCAGGAGCCCATTGCAGGCTACTTCCACATAGAGGGTCAAGCTACAAACGTGGGGAGGCAGTCTCGGGCCAAGGGACTGGCAGAGGTCTCCGGGTGCTCAGGGAGGAAGCACACGGAGGCATTCAGCCGACCCTTCCCCATTTACTTCCAGGACCCTCTACCCAGAGGATCCCATGGTGTGCCAGCTGTGTGTGGGGGCGAATCATGGCAGAAACACCAGTCTGAACCCAGGAACTGCTGGAGAATGTTCTGTGTGGAATGGGGGCCAAGTTTGGAACCCTCTGGATTACATTGCTGCTTATCCTCCCACTTCCAAAGCTGCCTGTGGCCATCTTAGTCTCAGAGCCTTCTTTGCATATTAAAGACATGTTTGGGTCTCCCAACTTCAGGCAGCCATCCCTAGGAGCCACCTCCAGAGCAGACTCAGCTTCGTGAGCGAAGCCTCCTAACTCCCCTCTCACCCCTCCTAGGTCTGCACAGATCCCCATATGGGGCTCTCAGTACTTCTGTCTCCCTTTGACGTGGAGGACTACATTATTCATCACCACAGTCTCAGTTCTTGAAAGTATTAAACCAGTGCTTGATAAATATAAAATGCAATAATGTCTCAAAAGCTTTTCTGATGATGTCATAAAATGCCCATATTATAAAATAGCATCTAAAAACTCAGCGTGCAAAGTTGGGTGCAGTGGTGCATGCCTATAATCCCAGCAATTTAGGAGGCTGAGGTGGGAGGATCACAAATTTGAGGCTGGAGGCAGCCTGTGCAACTGTGATCTTGTCTCAAAATGAAAATGCCAGGGGATGGGTGGGATAGGGGTGCAACTCAGTGGTGGAGTGCTTGCCTAGTATGTGCAAGGCCCTGGGTTCAACTCTCTAGGATGGTCAAAAAAAAAAAAAAGGATCTAAAACACTAAAATATCAAATAAATATGATCTCAATTACTAAAAATATTTTACTGAAAGAAATATTGAGAATATGAATGCTGTGATGTTAATAATGGTCATATCCAGGTGGTGGGATAATAGGCATTATTTGCTCGGTTGTGGTTTTCTGTATTTACCACAAAAAAGCAAATATTGCCAGGCACGGTGGCGCACACCTGTAATCCCAGCGGCTCAGGAGGCAGAGGCAGGAGGATCACAAGTTTGAGACCAGAGGCAGTCTGTGTAACTTAGTGAGACCCTATCTCAAAAGTAAAAAAAAATGGGCTGGAGGTACAGCTCCATGGTCCAGCACTTGCAAAGCATGCAAGCGCGAGGCCCTGGGTTCAACCACTAGTACTGCAAAAAAAAAAAAAAAGAAAGGAAATATTATTTTTATAGTCAGAAAAAAAGTCAAGCTTCCTAAAACCAAACTGTGAGGATAAATGTGCTAGAGGTGGAGGTACTTCTGAGGCCACACAGGTCAGTTCCTCCCGGCCCACTGGGTCACCAAGGCACAAGGGCACACTCACCTCCGGGGGTCCCCTTCTTCCAGCTTGTCAGTCAGGATATAACTTGTCTTCTCTCCCTCTTTGGTCAAGCCCTGGTAGGGTGGGGAGAAGACAGGGCCTGAGGCCTTTGGAAAGTTTAAATAAAATGTAAAGTTGAGGGAGGCCAGGCACCTCCACCCAGTCCCCACACCTGAGTCTTCTCTCCTAGGCAGGGCTAAGAGCAATAAATTAGGGACCCCTGGGAGCAAGTGACCCACCTCCTATGGTAGCCAGCACCATGACCTCCCAATGCCATCTGCCAGCCAGCAGAAAACCCCATGGTCTATGGGAAGGGTACAGGGCAGGGGTTAAGAGGCCTGGGAGTCGTTTCTGGTAGCTTCTGCACCCCTGAATAAATATCTAAAGGGAAACCCCATTAAATGAGCGCGTGGTGGTGTAGGCCTATAGTTCCAACTACCCGAGAAGCTGAGGCAGGAGGATGGCAATTTTGAGGCCAGCCTGGACAACTCAGTGAGACTCTGTCTCTTTTTTTTTGTGTGTGGTACTGGGGGTTGAACCCAGGGCCTCATGCTTGCATGCTTTGCAAGTGCTGGACCACTGAGCTGCACCCTTGGCCCTTTTTTTACTTTTTTGAGACAGGGTCTTGTTAAATTACACAGACCACCGCTGGTTTCGAACTTTCAATTGTCCTGCCTCTGTCTCCCAAATCGCTGGGATTACAGGGGTGCGCCACTGCGCCCAGCGTCTGTCTCAAAAATTAAAAAAAAAAAAAAAAGGGTGTGTGTGTGTGTTTGTGTGTGCACTTTATGTGTGTGCTGGGGATGTAACTCAGTGCTTGCCTAGCATGTGCAAGGTCCTGGGGAGGGGGGTACGAAGGGACAGATGAAGGAAGAAAAGAAAGAAAAAGAGAAAAAAAGGGAAGGAAGGCAAGGGGATGGAGAGAAGAGAGAAAAGAGAAAGAGGAAGGGAGGAAACTCCATGAAGTTAGGGGCAGGTATGCTTCATTTCCTGTTACATCCCTACCACTTAGCTAAGTGTCCACAAGAAGACATATGCTAAGCCAGTGAAGGGAGGGAGGGCAGGAAGGCGAGGCTCTGCCTTCTTTTAGGATAGGAAGAATAATCCTAATCTCAGACTGGGAATCATATTTGGAATGGAAACTGTGTGAACCAACAAACAAATCTCTAGATATCTCAGTTTCTTAATCTGCAAATGGACATAAAGATCTACCACCCAAGATTACAAAGATTAAACTTGATAGGCCATTTAACACTTAACAGTGGTTACACATCTCAGGAACAGAATGGTGGGCAGGCATTAGGACAGCCATTACTTCAGGGGAACATAACTTAAATGTCTTACTTTACACTATCTAGAATTGCCAGAAATTTTCTCAAATAGCATGCGTTACATATAATAAAAACTTGTTTGTGGAACACTAGGAACTCATTACATAGGTGTCCAAGCGGCAACTTCCCCAGACCTGAAATCCTGAAATCACTGCAGAGGCAGAACCATTCAGCTAAAATCTAAACCTGAGATGTGGCTACACCTGATCCTAGAGCCGGCCTTCTCACCTGGACAGGCTCCCCATCACGCCAGACCAGGGCTTCTCCATCACTTTCCCAGCAAAGATGGACTTCCTGGCCCACCCACGCCTCTGGGATGGTCAGGTCCACCCGGAACCAGCAGGTCCACCACCTGCAAGACAGCCATTGTGTTGACACCCTGCTCTGGCTTACTCCCTAGGATTAAGGGTCAACAGGAATTTGAGGCTTTTCTCCAAGCATCTGCAAAACACTTAACGCTGAGCCACAGAGGAACAGCTAGGCAGCGAGGCGAGAGAATGACGCAGGAATTAGGGGCCCTCCCATAGGGGAGTCCAGGGGTGGGGGGCGGAATGAACTCTCCCACGAAGACCCTGGGGACACGGAGCTGCGCCCAGTATAGGCTGCAGGTCTGCGCGTGAGGGGGTCAGGGCCGAGGACAGCGGAGGCGGGGCCTACGAGCGGGAGGAGCTGCTGGGCTGGGCGGGGCTCCCCGAGCTGGGCGGGGCTCCAGGGATGGGCGTTACCCACGTGGGTCCGAAGCTGGCCCCGACCTCCGCTGGGCTGAAGTCCCGTTGCACCGCCTCCCGGAAGGGCAGCCGCTCCGGCGTCAGAAAGCTGGAGAGCGCGGCCAGCGGGCAGCGGTCCCCGAAGAGCCTAGGCGGGGATGCGCTCCCTCAGGCCATCGCGGAGGGCGGCCCGGCACGCCACACCCATCCGCCTCGCCTCCGCCCCGCCCACCCGCCCGCGGCCCCGGCGGCCACAGCTTGGGTACCCCCAATCCCCCGGAAGGGACGGCGCAGGCGCGGCTGCGGTCTCCGGTCCCCGGCTCCTTGGGCGAGGGCTGCACCTGCCGCGGAGGTTACAGTCGGTGAAGTAGCGCGGCGACACGAACTTCTCCACTCGCTCCAGCGTGGTGCGCCAGTGCTTCAGGGCCGGCGCCGCTGGCGTCGCCATCGCCGCGCGTCCTCACGTCTCTCCCTGCAGACTTAGTGCTGCCGGCGCGGTCTGCGGCCTGGAAACAAACGTTCCGGCCTCCGTTGGGGCCCCTTCCAGTCCCGGGCAGCTTTTCTGGGGACACCAGTGCTCTCAGGACCTCGGCTGCCGTCTGAACTCTGAGCCAGGAGGTGTAAACAAGAAGCTGCATGGTCAAAGCTCTTCAATCTCACCTGAGCTGGCTGGCAGACCACAGGGTAAATTACCCTTAAATAAAACCGGAAGTTTAACAAGAACCCTGGAAGGTCCTGGGGCAGATTTGTTGTTATGTGCTGTCGAGTCGGGTCCGACTCACAGCGACCCTGTGTACAGCCCAATGAAGCACTGCCCGGCACGGTGTCAGTTCTTCTCTGCTGTGCTTGAGGTTCTCGGTGGTTCTTTGGAGATTGCTTTGGGAGTGAGTCGCCACGTCCTGCTCTCATTTTCGCGGCGCCAGGGACCGAACCCAGGGCCTCAGAGAACACAGCAGCGCTCACCAACTGAGCTAAACCCCAGCCCGACCGATAGAATTAGGAGGATTCATTTGGCACAACGGGCGGGTAGCCTGGGCTGCTGCAGATCCAGTCTCAGAAGTAGCAAACAGTTCACTTGCTCTCCAGTCCCAGTGCGAACCCAGCTTGGTTATTTTGGGGAAAGATTAAATTAGTAACTGTTTAATGTGGAAAGCGCCATGCTGCCGCGTGTCGTTTGTTTTCGTACCAATTGGTGGACAGTTAAACCACAGGAAGAAGGGGCTTTGCACCCCATTACACCTCCCTTCTATTACATGCTTTATGTGTATTGCTAACTCTTGCTCATCACCTGAAACTCTCGAGATTGAGATGGCAGATCACTAGTTCTAACATTGAAGATCCCAAAATAGTATATATTTCGCCATACAGGACCACAAAGTCCAGGGGAGACTTAATGCCCAAAGCAGACTTCCTTAGTATTCCATTGTATTCCTTAGCATTCCATTCCTCATCCTTAGTATTCCATTGGCAGCTTTGTTTTTCCTCCTACGCTTGCCAGAGTTACCCTGTCTATAAAATCATTAGGAAGAAAAATGTCTATACATTAGCCCTGGTATTTTAATCAAATACTGACCAAGTTTACATTTCAAATACAAAATACCAAATATGATTTAAAATAAAGATAACCTTCTGCCATATATGATAGAGGCTGGGTTTAGAGCATGGAGCTTGGATGCTAGGCAGCCGGAGAGATAAAAATGGTGCTTGTGAAAAACCATGACTACACATGAAAGTCCCCATTCTGTTGGTTGCATTGATGAGTTGGGGTTATATCCTGAACTGGCCTTGAAATCCTATCCTGGTCTACAGGAAGGTGCTGTAAATATAACATTAGGCAGGAAAAGTAACACCTGGGGCTGCCCTTGGCCCACCAATTTCCTCCACAGTTCCAGATCAACATAATTTTTCTTGACAGAGTAGAGGGAGGTAGATGAATTATGGCTGAGAAAACTTCAAGGTCTTCCTCCCCCACTGAGTACATATCACTTTTCCCCCAAATCAGGCACTACTCCATCTTTGCCCTAGAATCTCTTACTACAAGGCTCTTTTTGCCACCTCACACTTCTTGTTCCCCTGCAACAAGCCTAAAAGCTAGTGTAGTGGTGCATACCTGTAATCCCTGCACTTGGGAAAGGCTGAGGCAGGAGGATTGCAAGTTTGAGGATAGCTTGGGTTACATGGTAAGATCCTGTCATTCATAAATAAATAAATACATACATACAAAGCCTAAAAACAGAGGCCTACCTGGTGTTTTGAAAATCCAGGAACTGCTGGGCATGGTGGTGCATGCCTGCAGTCCCAGGGGCTTGGGAGGCAGAAGCAGGAGGATCTCAAGTTCGAGACCAGAGGCAGTCTGCATAATTTAGTGAGCCCCCGTCTCAAATAAATTAAAAAAAAAAATGGGCTGGGGTGCAGCTCAGTGGTCCAGCACTTGCAAAGCATGCAACCGTGAGGCCCTGGGTTCAACCTGCCAGTACCGGGGTAAAAAAAATCCAGGAACTCCCAAATTTTTTTCTTTATGGTGACGTTGGAGATTTTAAATTCAACAGCCAAAAAAACCACACAAAACACTTGTAATCCAGGATGATGGGAGCTGGAGAAAAATCCAAAGAACTGAGGAACTAGCTGGTCTTTGTTCAGAGTTCAGGCTGACCACATATAAAAGCCCTAATGAGGGTCAGCTTTGGGAAAAGAGTATTGAAAAGGAAAGACCTCACATTGAAGACAAAGATGAGCCTGACTCATGCCATAGTATTTTCAGTCTCATCATATGGTTGTGAAAGCTGGACACTGAACAAGGGAGACAAGAAAAGAATTGATGCTTTTGAACTATGGTGCTGGAGATGTCTATTGAATGTACCATGGATTGCCAAAAGAACCAACAGATCTGTCCTAAAAGTGCAACCAGAGTGCTCCTTAGAAGCAAGGATAGCTACACTGTGTCTTACCTATTTTGGACATGGTGTCAGGAGGGACCAATCTCTGGAGAAGGACATCATGTGTGGGAGTGGCAGTCAATGAAAAAAAGGAAAACCAAACCCTCCAGCAGATAGACACAGTGTCTGCAACAATGGGCTTAAACAAAAATAAGATTATATGCCTGGCACAGAATCAGGGAGTGTTTGGACCTGCTGTACATAGGGTCGCTATGGGTCAGAGCCGACTCAAAGCACCTAACAACATGGTAGTGTACACTTGTTAATTCCAGCACTGGAAGGAGAAGCAGGATTGCTGAGTTCACGGTCAGCATGAGCTACAAAGAGAGTTCCAGGCCAGTCTTTGTTACACAGTGAGATTCTGTCTCAACAAAACAAAATAAAACACAACAACAAAACACCTGCTGGGCATGGTAGCCCACACCTGTAATCATAGCATTTGGGAGGCAGAGGCAGGACTGATGCAACTCCAAGGCCAGTCTAGGACACAGTGAGACCCTCTCAAAAAACAAAAAACAACAAAACAAAATAAACCTCCCAAATAAAACCTTTTTTTTTTTTTTGCACTATTTGGGGGCTGTACCCTGGGCCTTGGACATTTACAAGTGCTCTACCATGGTTCTGCATCCCCAGTCTATTTTTTCAATCTTGAGACAAAGGCTCACTAAATTATGCAGTCTGCTTCTGGCCTAAAACCTATGATTCTCCTGCCTCCACCTCCTGACTTGCTAGGATTACAAGCGTGGGCCATTGCACCTAGCCTTAATCATTCATCTTTAAATGTATGCTAGTTTATTAAAATTGCCTGCAGCTGTAGCCCTGTGGCATCCAATCCTGTCAGATCTCAGAAGCTAAGCAGGGTCAGACCTGGTTAGTACTTGGATGGGAAACCACCTGGGAACACCAGGCTGTAGGCTTAGGAGATGGACCTGGCAACCCATTCCCAAAAATCAATCGAAAACCCTATGAACAGCAGAGCAGCGCTGACAAGTGTTTCGCCTGTTTTATGTAGGGTTGCTGTGAGTTGCATACCAACTCGATGGCACCTAACAGTTTAAATTTATACAAAATTTTAAAATGTGGGTGTGTACATATCTATTTGTACTTGCTAAGGAAATGTATCAAATCCTCTTCCTTTCAACCTCCCTTATACCACATACTTTATAATATATAAACTACTTTCAAATACTGGTTTGGTATTTTAAGTTGTTCACCCTCATTCCCAATAAGAATAAGAAAGAATATACAGAAACTCAAACTACATAGCTTGACAACTTACCCAAACAGAAGTTTTGTGTGTGCGTGTGTGTTTTGGGGAGGCAGTACTTGGGGGTTAAATCCAGGGCATTCCACATCCTTTGCAAGTGCCCTATCACTGGACTGCACCCCTAGATGTTTTATTTTTTATTTTGAGTCAGAGTCTCACTAAGTTACGTGGGCTGCCTCTGGCCTCAAACTCGAAATCTTCCTGCCTTTGCTTCTCAAGTCACTGGGATTACAGGCATGCACCACTGCATCCAGCTAGAAAATATTTTCAAATAGATGAACAAGAGAACAAGATGATGTACCAAAAGTACATGGTATTTTAAAAATCTGGGATATTTGGATTTGGAATAAGTGCAAACAACTATTAACTACTAACAGCAAAATCCTGTTTATGCCCTGGATAAGGAACTGAGGCCACAATCCCTGCTTCAAAATAGTTATCTGGAGAGGACAAGGGACTTGGGTTGAGAGTGTATTTCTCAAGTAAGAACCAAGCTTTATTGATTTACCCCCCAAGAAAAAAAGAAAAGAAAAAAAAGAAAAAGAAAAGAAAAGAAAGAACAAACCAAGAAATGAAAGAAAGATGAAGAAGAAAAAAAGTTGGGGGACAAAGGAAAAGACAAGTTTTGCATAAAAGTACTACAATGGTAAGTCCCTTTGTTAAAAAGTGTACTAAATGTCTTGTTCATCTGTTCATACGTACTAAATCTGAAGCCACATAGTACTATGGTACACAAGAAGCTAGAACAGTTATGCTAGCACATCAAAGCATATTTCTTTTAATAAAAAAATTGACAGTATGTACATTATTTACAAAAAAATAAAACCAAGTTAAAATTGTGTGTGTGTGTGTGTGTGTGTGTGTGTGTATCAGAGTAAAGCTGGTGGATGGTACTAGGGTAGACTAGTAAAGAAGCAGGTACAAAACAGTTCCACGGGAGCTAAAAAGGACGACTGATCTGAACTTGTTGAGATTGAGAACCAGAAAAGGGAGAAAGGGTGGGCAGCAAGGGATTTGTAAGAAATCAAACCCACCAGACGATCAATCCCAAAGCCAAACTGCAGGTCCCAGATAAAACTTAATGGGTGATCTTAGATATGCTCAAGTGCCTGGGGAGAGGGGGGAAAAAAAAAATCAAATCCAGTCTGTTTTTCCTTTTTGGGCAGAGAGGAGAGGAGCAGTGACCATCGCAGTTACAATCCATGTGATCGTTAAGTCATTCCCCAGTCTGTTTTGTAAATGCACCTTCAACCAGTCCAAGTGTGAACAGCGTTTGGTTCCCTCATCCACGGTCAGGCCACAGGAGACTCTAGTCTTAGCTCTGCTGGTGTGTGCAAGCAAGCTGCATGTCTCTGTGCTTGCATGGACTTCCTTCTCCTCCAGGGCAGGCAATATCCAAAACCCCTTGGGGCAAGCGCCAGCTGCAGCTTAGTATGGTATCCAAATTCCTTACGTGTATCTCACTCAGTGCCAGGCTGCACTTGATGACCATGTCCCAGAGAGACACAGTGAGGCTTGAAAGGCATCTTCCTTGCTTCTTCAGTGTGTGGCAGTGCACACGCCCACACACACCTCCTTACATTATCTGCTCTGGCTTTGCAGTTAAGGGGCTTTGAATGCTGTGCCGTATTTGACACGGTATTTGTTAATGCTCACAAAGTGCAGGATCTCTGTGTCACAGGTGGTGGTACAGGGCACCAGGCCCTCCAGCCCCTCACCCATGAGCCACCTGCTGGTCTCTGCTGCCATTTCACGAGGTACATGCTCCTTGGTCCATTTGTCCACCCAGGCCTGGAACCTCTGATGTAGACGCTTGCTTACACGTTCATGAGACTACAAAACAGAAAAAGGGTTAAAAAATGAAGGAGGAAAAAAGAAACCCTTGCAATACAAAACCCAATTTTTGCCTCAGGTAGGAGAGGGAAAGTATTACTAGTTTAAAATAAAAACAAAAGGCAATCAGGATTCTGTTTAAAAAGAACTGAAAGTAGTAAGACCACAGGCCACTGTTAGGAGAGGGAAGCCCATTAAGTCCCCCAAAGAAATGCTAATACAGAGCTGGCACACACCTGGAGAGGCTGAGGCAGAAGGATGAAGGGTTTGAGGTCTGGAGCTACACATAGCAAGAAGTTGTCTTTCAAAAAAAAAAAAAAAGGAAGCTGTGGCCATAACAAGAATCCTACTCATTTTTAGCATACATTAGTATCACCTGGGGAAATGGTTGAAATTACAGATGTACTCGGCTCCACAAATTTGGATTGTTTTCTTTTTTAGGGGAGGGGGCCCTGTAATAGGGGGTTGACCCCAGAGCCTCGCACATATCAGACAAGTATTCCACCAATGGCCAGACCGCAAGTCCCTTTTTTTTTTTTTTTTTTTTTAATTTTGAGACAGTTTCACTAAGTTGTGCAGACTACCTCTGGCCTCAAACTTGAGATCCCCCTGCCTCAGCCTCTGGGGTAGCTGGGATTATAAACTATAGCACCTGGGCTAAATGTTCATTTTAAACCAGCAATTTAGCTGATTCTTACACAATGAGCCACAGCACATAGGCTGGGATTCCACAGTGCAAAGCAAAGGGCCTAAGTCTCACTCTCCCTTCACCCTGATTACCCCTCCCTGGGCAGCAGAGTGCAAACACAGCAGATCTGCAGTGAAAGTTACGTTCCCACATGTGCATCTGGAAAATATACACTAGTGTCCACATATAAGGCATAGTAAGGGATACCAAAACAAAACTGTATTGCCAACTCCCCAAAGACTCTGAATCAGAAACAAGCAGATACTGTAACAGAGCAGCCACACTCAGTCCATGACAGAATTATACATATAACTGCTCATCCTGCATCCCCATCTTTAATGCTTTGTATCTTTGCAAACTTAACCATCTCAAGAGTGCTTGATCTGTCTAGCAATGTACTTAAGATCAAAAGACCAAAAGCTAACAAGGCAGCATCTTGGATGTATTCCTTTTGTTTACCTCTACATCAGGTCCATCACCACATCCTAGCACTTGTATCTCCAGATTTTATCTACAATATAATTCTTACAATTCCACTGCTCCACTAGTAGTTGAGTGGCCATCACATCTCATTTGGACAAAGACAGGCTTCTGAGTGGTCTGTGCCCTTCCAACTTTGTACCCACCGCCATTTTCTGCACAGCAGAAAGATGCTGCACAGCATCTTGTCCCAATGCACCTCAAACAATGTCCAAAGCACAGCGTATCAGACAAAAGTAATGCAGCCTTTGCCTGCTCTTCCAGCTGCATATATCTCACTTCTTCTAGGATGCTACACTTGAGCAATGGTGTTTTTTAAGTTTTCACCAACATGCCAATGCCTTTACTCCTCCTAAGCCCTGCATTTGCCATTTTCTTTGGACAGAAAACATCTCTCCCTACTGGCTGCTGTGGCACATGCCTGTAATCTCATTAACTTGGGAGGCTGAGGCAGGAAGACTGCAGGTTCGAAGCCAGAGGCAGCTTGTACAACTTACTAAGACCTTGTCTAAAAAAAAAAAAAAAGGGTTGAGTGAGTAGGTGGGGACGGGGCTCAGGGGTGAAGGGCTTGCTTAGCATGTATAAGGCCTTGGGTTGAAATCCTAGTGGGGGTGGGGGTTGAGAGTTGGGGAAGGGAAAAAAACCTCTCGACTTTTCACCATGCTGGCTCCTCATCATTGCTCAGGCCTCAAGAAGTACCTACTTCCAGGTGCAGTGGCACCTATAATTCTAGTGACTCAGGAGGCATAATCAAAAGAATCCCAAGTTGGAGGGCACAGGCAGCCTGTATAACTTAGTGAGACCCTGTCTCAAGATGAAAAATCAAACCCCTAGTACAACAAAAAAAATCATCTTCTTAGAGAAACCTCCACCAACTAAAGCAAGGCCTGTGTGCCAGTTACCCTTGATTCCGTCACCTGGTTTGTTTCTTTGGTATACACCTCACAGTGCCTCATCTGCTGTACTTCACGGTTGTATCATGGGCCTAGCACAGCACCCACTATATAACTGCACCAGAGTGTTTCCACAAGTGAGACAAAATGGAAAACAGGGAGGATTCATACATGCAAAAGAATAGAGCTGGGCAGTTAATCCTAGGTGCAATTAACACCTATTAATCCCAGCTACTTGGGCTGAGGCAGGAGAATCACGAGTTCAAAGCCTACCCATGCAATTTAATGAGAGCTCGACTCCAAACAAAACAAAAAACCAAAAAACACAAAAGCGCTGAGCTGGGGTGTGGTGGCACATGTCTGTAGTCACAGTGACTCAGGAGGCTGAAGCAGGAAGATCATAAGTTCGAGGCCAGTAGCCTGTGCTACGTGGCAAGGCTCTGTCTTTAGAAAAACAAGGGGGGGGGGAAGATTAGATACAACTGGAAATGGCAGTTGCTTTATTAAAAGGTGCCACCTGGTATTTACCTGCTCTTATGGGCTAAATTGTGTACTTGAAATTCCCACACTGAAGTCCTAATACCCCAGGACCTTGGAATATGACCATATTGGGTGCAGATGAGCACAAAAAAGAGAAAGATCACATGAAAATCCAAGAACCCCAAAGACAGCCAAAGCACCAGAAGCTATTCTCCCTCATAACCCTCAGAAGGGACTAATTCTGCTGACGCCATTCTTAGATTCCAGCTTCCAGACCTTTAAGACAATAAATTTCTGTTCTTTCAGTCATGGTCTATGGTACTTTGTTTAAAAAATCGTGAGCAAACTAACATACCTGCTTACCTCAAAATTCTTGGCTCCAAGAACAGATTTTATAAAGGAAGGAGACAATCAGAAGACTCTGCCTCCTCAGACTCTGGCTGGGGAAGCACTTATGTAGGGGAATCAGTCCCTGCTTCTCACCTGATGAGCCCGGAGTAAGGCAGTCCTCCGATACATGTAGTCCTCTGACTTGATCACATACACCATCTTATAAGAATTCAGCTTAAATCTACACTCCAGCTTATCCAGGCTATCCACATTCTCCATGGTCTTCTTGCTGTTTCCTTCTTTACCTTCTTTTTCCTGTTGCTCTCGACCACGCTGACACTTCCGGATCCGGCGCAGATTTCTACAAAGCAGAAAGCCCCGCGGGATGAGGGTTTGTCCAAATGCAGATTCTCATGAATCCTACAAATGAGCTTTATTATATGCCTTCAGAGCACTTATCACAATTTTAATCACACACATAGATATATGTTAAATGGTTTTATTGTAAAGAAGTTTTTAAACTGCAAAGACACACAGAATAAAAAGCAATTTTCAACAACCTCTTACTCCAATTCTCCAAATATCACTTGCTTTGGCAGAGGTAGCTATTGATAAGTGTTGATTTGAAACTTCATGTCTGAATTTACATATGCAGTTACTCACTGTAGTTTTATTTTGGGATTGTTTTTTATATGACAAAATAGAATCATACTATGTATATCATTCTCAACTTTTCAATTACTGTCATGATTTTCCCCCCATTTTACTATACAGATTAGTATTCTCTTTAACAGCTACAGAGCAATGTACCCCAATTTAACCATTCCATAATAGTGTCTCAAAATTGGGGTTCCTCATCCAAACCACATAACCCAGAAAATTATTAGAAAGCTTTTTAAAATCTCCAAAAGATAGTATGTAACTATTGCCATTCTACATACAGAGGAAAGGAGATAATTCACAACATGAATGGATCCAGAAGGGGTGGGGAAAGGTTGTTTAGACCCGAATTCTCTCCAGCCTCCAGCAGAGGAAGATTATGAGTCTGACAATTTTCCATACGTTGCTATTAAATACAGTGCATCAGTGACAATCTTTATATATATGATTTCTGTTGGATAGCAATTCTTAGGTTCAAGGATGCTTGGAAATGTTGAAAACTCTTCCAGGAGGCCTGACTTCAGTTCTATTTTCATAATAATATTAAAACATTATTTTCCCTTTTTTTCACTGTGCTGACATTAATACATATTCTCTTACTGTACCAGCACCAGACAAAGCCAGTTTTGTTTATGAATGTCTTTGATTAAGCAGTAACATTTTGAATGAAATTCTGCTCCTTGGTTCACATTTTCTAAATATGTTATGTGATAAAATGAGACTACACATAAAGCATCTTTGTGTATTAAAACACAATGGGAATCCTTTTCTCTCCCTACTACCAGGTATTGAACCCAGGGCTTTGTGCATGCTAGGGAAGAGCTCTACTACTGAGTTGCACCCTCAGCCCCCATTTTTATTTTTTATTTCAGACAGAGTCTTTCTAAGTTGTGCAGGCTGCCTCTGGCCTCAAATCTGTGATCCTCCTGTTTCAGCCTACCGAGATGCTAGGATTACAGGCACTTCGGGGATTACAATAGTGCACCACGGCACCCCATTCTACAATTAGTTTCTTGAAGAAAAACATATGAACAACTGCTTGAGTTACAAAAAACTACCATTTCACCCAAAGGACAACTGACTAAATAAACTTATTTAATCTTGGGTACTTAGCAGACATTTTCTCCAAAATGAACAAGGGAGCCTGTTACTTCAAGGAAAATAACTGAACATTTTTGCTGTCAATGATAAGGTTTAAACTTTCAAGTAAAATTCTGAATTTTGGTAAACTGATAGCAGCTACCACAAGCTTGACAGTTTTCCAACTTAAAAGATATGTTTGATGAAATCAATGGTAGTATAAATGAATGTGACTTTTGAAGGGATAGTATAAAATGTCAATAGTAAGCTTAGTAAACTGTTTTTCAAATAACCAACCATAAAGTTATGAAATCATGGACGAAAAGATTCATTCAAGGTACAACAGAAACCAATGGATTCTACATAACTGTGTGAGAAGCTCATTGATACCTGCAATGGTGTTGCAAATAATCTTTAAGAAACTACCACTTGTATAGTACTGTTGTCATATCAAAGAAGAATATCCATAATTATCTGAAAGGACATGAAAATGTCCCTTTTTCAGCTGAGTGTCATGGTGCACTCCTGTAATTCCAGTAATTTGGAAGGCTGAGGCAGGAAGATTTCAAGTTTGAGGTAAGAAGCATCCTAAGTAACTCAGCCAGACTGTGTCTTAAAAACTAAAAAGGGGTGGGGACAGCAGCTCTGTGGGCGAGCACATGCCTACCATGTTCAACCTCTAGTACTGCAACAAAGAACAAAACAAAAAAATAAGAAACAAAAACAAAACTTTTTCCAGCTACATAAGGCCAGATTTTTTTTCACTTACATTAGATTTGCAAAATGCAAGTCAATGTCACTTTCTACTTTTTAAAAAATTAGCCTTTAATTAAAAACACAGAGCACATGAGTTTTATTACATATTAGTCAAAAGGTTCCATAAACCTAGTAAATTAATAAAAATGTAACCCAAAGTGATATAATAGTTGCATAACGGAAAAAGCAAATGCTGTATTACTCTGTAGCCCACCAACACTTACCAATGGGGGGGTGGGGAAACCACCACAGAATGTGCCAGAATGTATATATATATCTTGGGAAGAAAACTTTGCATTTTGCTGTTTTAAGAACGTATGATCACTTTCACCTGATTACAGTTATCTTTGGAGTGAACGTCGTACTACACATTGCTACTCTGATTCAATACAACATTGAAAATACATAGCATCTCTTACATAGCATCTCTCACAATGTGTATATGCATATTTTGGCACTCTACTAAAATAAAACCATAGGTTTAACATTGTTATTTTTTAAATAACAATGTTATTTTTTAAGCATTCCATAGTTTTAATTTCTAGTACGGTAAATATCACTAGCATAATCCCCATTAAACAAAAATTCTTTGCAGTACTCAAGCTCAAAAAGTGTCCAGGGCCTCAATGCCAAAAAGACTGAGAAACTTAGCTGTAAATCACTGGAAACCAAAGTTCTGACTCTTTTAACTCATTTTGTTGGTGTGTAAGTAGATCCTGTTGAGAGTTAATATATGTATACTTACTACCTGTCTTTAAGTTTTCTTTTCTTTTTTTTTTTTTTGCGGTACTAGAGCTTTAACACAGAATCTCATGCACGCTTTACAGGTGCACGACCACTGAGCCATAAACCCAGCCCACTTCTTACTTTTTGTTCTGAGACAAGGGTTTTGCTAAATTATGCAGATTATCTCTGGCCTGGAACCTGCAATCCTCCTGGCTCCTGAGTAGCTGGGATTATAGGCATGCACCATTGACACAGCCCCACTGTCTTTTCAATTAGAAAATGTTGACTACACAGTTCCTTTCAGATTTTAACTATAGTTCATACTTAGAAAAAACCTCACTATTATCTTGAAGTTCATAATTCCTAAGACATTGCTCACTATAATTCTAATATTTGCCTAAATCTGAGCATCCTCTCTAATATTTGCCTAAATCTGAGCATCCTCCTAAACTTTAGTACAAAACTAGTGCTATATGAGCTATGAATACATGTTCCGTTCAAATATTAATTACCGATGGAAATATAAATTAAGAGATACAGTTAAGAGAGTCAGTTCTTACTTTGGGGGTGGGAGAAAGCCAAGATGTATTACATGAAAGATGATACATGATTGGAAAATGATACATGATCCTTTGGTCCTGTTTATTAACTGATTATACTGTATATTGGCTGTGTGATCACTGATCAGTTTTATTATTACTGTGGTTTTTTATTTCTAATTTTTTTTTGAGACAGAGTCTTGCTAAGTAGACCAGCCTGGTCTGGCACTCACTGTCCTCATCTCCACCTCTGAGTGTTGGGAGACCAGGAGTGCACTTTGCTTAAATTCCTATAATATGGGACCTTTTTATTTTGTTATTACCCAAAGTTAACAAATCTATGTTATATGATCCTTACACTTGTGCAGAGCCAAATGAATATATGCTCTGCCTTGCATCATCAGGTGTAATTGGAAGGTAGAATATGATTTTAGTATTCCAACTTCTAGTAGCTCAGTAATGTGAAAATTAACTTCTGTCAGCTCAGTTTCCATTTCCTAACCCTATTAAAGGCGAACAGTTTTTAGTGTAAATCACCTCAAATCTTCTAAAGTTGAATATTGCATGTTAAATGATTAAAATGATTATAATAAAAGTTTAATAAGAGTGAAGATTTTGTATATTTTAACTGCCCTGCTCCCAGAATAACTATCAGCTTCTATTTTCTCTCACAGGATGTAAAAGTGCTTCACCATTCTCTCTACAACAGAGCATAAATCTTTTGAAAACCCTTCCAGTGTGGTCAGAAACCCACCATGATGTTTCTGTCATATGCATAGAGTCCTTGTCTGTCTTCAGAAGCCTGGCACACAGCCAACTGCTCTAACTCTGCTAAATGAATCAATGAGTGGAGAATCTGGCAGGGCCCTCTCTGCTGGTACTCCTTTCCATGTTCTCTTAAGTCTAGTACCGGAATAAGACCTTTTTAGGAATATAAGACATGAGATTTCAATTCTAAACTTTTGAGCCAGGAAGTGTGGCACAGGTCTGTGACATCAGCAACTCTAGAGGCTGAGGCATGAAGATCCTGAATTTGAGGCCAGAGGCAGCCTGTACAAGTTAGTGAGACTTTGTTTCAAAATTAAAAAGAAAGCAAGCCACTCTACTTTTCTTTCCTCTCTCTCTCTTTTTTTGGACAAGGTCTCCTTTGTAATTCAGGCTGGACTCAAATTCTCAATCCTCCTGATTCTGTCTCCTGAGTGCTGGGATTATAAGCATGAGCCATGACACCCAGCTACTCTACATCTTTTCTACTTCTGAAGCACTGTTTTCATATTCAGAGAATCAAAATTATAATTTGCCTGTATATAGGGGAAAATCTAAAAATTTCTATGTAGAAAATAGTTAACATAGCAGCTCTAAGACCGCTATTTGTAAGGCTTACCTACAAGTTGGACCCTTGGCTGGAGTGTGAAATCTTAAGACTTGGAATGGCCTTTTACCATTCCTCAAATCACGAAAGTGGCTCACTGCACTTGAACTGCTTATGTAAATTCTATGGTTTATGCTAGAAACTTCCTTCTCTTCTAGAGTCTGCCATTTTTGTACATGTCAGGAAGAGGTATAGTACCTATGTGACTACCACCCAATAAAATCTCGGGCACCGAGTTTCTACTGAGCTCCCCTGGAAGACAGCATTTCACATGCAAATGTGGAAGGAGTTAAAAGCATCCTGTGTGACTGAATTAGGAGAAGACTCTTGGAAGCTTGTGCCTGGCTTCCTCCAACTTTGCCACAGGTACTTTTCCCTTTGCTAATTGTTATTTGCTGGATGTAATAAATCCTAGTTATATGCAGGACTATATTCCAAGTTCTGTGAGTCCTCCTAGGGAATCATCAAACCTCGGAGGTGCTAACATGCCCATCCAATGTTGGGAAGTTACTCCTGATTCTCTAAAACTCTCACCTCCATGCTCTCAGGTATGTCCAGGGAAGCATATATTGTAACAGCCACACATACCTTGAATTCAGGCTCCTCAGCAGAATATGAACAGAATGTGAAAACAAACACTCTTGAAGGTCCTTTAACTCTCCGTTCCTCGACTGTGCATCAGTACAGATGACCAACAGGTGACGAGTCATACTTACCTCGGGAGAAATACTGGTTTCTGTGCCAGATGTTCTCGAAGTTCAGGAGAGGTAGTATCAGAATTCATATATCGCTCCACATAGTCTGACCAGCGCTGGGAAAAGAAACATAAAATGAAAGTGGACAACTGAGCTACACTGACCTGGGTGTAGTGGCCTATGCCTGCAATCCCAGCGACTCAGGAGGCGGAGGCAGGAGGATCTCAAGTTTGAGGCCAGAGGAAGCTTGTGTAATGCAGTGCATCCTTATCTCAATATAAAAAAGGCCTGAGGGGGTAGCTCAATGGTAGAGCTCTTGCAAAGTATGTACAAGATCTTGGGTTCACCTCCCCAGTACTCCAAAAATAAAAACAAACCACCAAAACAACAAAAAACACCCAATCTACATCCTCATCGGTAAACCCAGTAAATTCTATGACTAAAATGTCCAAATTCTGTAAATTTCAAGAATAGTCAGCTGAGCATGGTAGTGCACGCCTATAATCCTAGCACTCAAGAAGCAGAAGCAGGACAATCTTGTGTTCAAGGCCAGCCTGGGGTACACAGGGAAATCTTGCCTCAAATAATGAAGGGCTAGGGATGCAGCTCAGTGGCAGAGTACTTGCCTAGCATATCCAAGGCCCTCAGTTTGATTCCTAGAACCAAAAAACAAAACAAAACAAAACAAAACAAAAACACCTAGCTGAGAACAGTGGCACATGCCTGTAATCCCAGCAACTCAGGAGGCGAAGGAAGGAGAATCACAAGTTCAAGGCCAAAGGCCGCCTGTGTAACTTAGCAAGACCTATCTCAAAATAAAAAGGAAAAAATGAGCTAGATGTGCAGCTCAGTGGTAAAGTGCTTGCAAAGCACACATGAGGCCCAGGGTTCAACCTCCTAGTACTGCTAAACAACAACAGCAAAACCCCTCAAGTCTTTTGTCCCTAATGATATGCTTGCTACTTTGTATGAGAATATAGATTTAAAATTTCTGTTGGGTCTAGGGTTTAGCTCAGTTGGTAGAGTGCTGCTCCACACCCTCTGAGGACCCAGAATTAATCTCTAGCATAGCAAAAACAGAAGGATGTGGCAATCCACTCCCAAAGCAATCCCAAAACAATCGGCCATTGAAAACCTTATGAAGGTCGCTGTAAGTTGGAACCAACTCAATGGAACCTAACAACAACAACAACAAAGCTTTGGGTTGGGGTTTAGCTCAGTTGGTAGACTGCTGTTCTCACTGTCTGAGGACCCAGGTTCAATCTCCAGCACTGCAAAAAACGGGAGGGACATGGCAATCCACTCCCAAAGCAATCCCAAAGCAATTAGCCATTGAAAACTGTAGGAGGGTTGCTATGTGTAGAACCACCACCTACCAATCCAAAGTCTTTTGTCCTTAATGATATGCTTTTTACTTCGTATTAGAATATACATTTTAAAATTCTGCTAGCTGGTAAGATGACAAGTTTCTCTGAGATGGTTATCGGAAGTCATAAATGGGTAGAATCTGGCTTATTGACAAGGTTTATCTTGCCATGGAGGGTTTTCTTAAAGAACAAAATGTACAGAAGCATTATGGAAATCAGTATCTTCTACATTAAAATCTGGATTTCTGGTAAATATTTGGAAAAAAAAAAACAAAAAGGCAACATCTGGAAACCACAAGCCAATATTCCCACAAAACAAGTCTCTCTTTGTATGCCTCAACATCATATACATGTCCTATATCCCCCACTTACTTACCTTCCAAACCAACTCTGATAATCCAATCACTGTATCTACTCTGTGAGATCAGAATTCTCAGCTTCATCTAGTTTACTAAAAAATGTGACACAGAATCAAGATGACACCAACAATAATGACGTTCATTTGTTATGTCTTTTATGTTAGGAAAAACAAGAAGGCTGCCAACCATGAGATTTCCTCAGGAAAGCTGGCTATACTGAGCACAAAATGAGGGTGTCATCAAGCCTAAATATCTATTAATCAGGCAGCCCTTCTCTTTATCTGAAGACACAACTTGAATGACCTGCACTGTAAGCATCTTGACCTTTAAAACAGACCTAAGCAGTCTTCCCCTCTGTGTCTGTCAGCTTGTTGTGAAGGGGGTGCTTGCATGTTGCGGTGATGGTGAAAGTTACGCCACCCATATTTCAGATACCACAGGGCCATTCATATTGGACAGGTTTCAGCTGAGCTTCCAGACTAAGACAGACTAGGGAGAAGGACCCGGCAGTTCACTCCTGAAACAATTAGCCATTAAAAACTGTATGAATTGCAGAGAAGCACTGTCAAATACTGTACAAGAGAATGAGCTCCCGAGGTTGGAAGGCATTCAAGAAACGAATGGGGAAGAGTTGCCTTCTCAAAGTAGAGTTGACCTTAATGATTAGAATGGAGTAAAGTCTCTGAGACCTCTTTTCTTGATGTGGCACGACTCAAAATGAGAAGAAACATAGTAGCTGCAACATTGGGCTCAAACATAAAAAGACTGCGTGGATGGCACAGTACTGAGTTGTGTTTCATTCTGTTTTGCGTTGCTATGAGTCAGACTCGACTCAACCACACATAACAAGCAGTCTTAGACTTTTAGAAGACAGGTCAACAGTCAGACTCTCAAGACATGCCAGTGCTACTCTCTATGTAGGATCTATAATATACTTTCCCATACCTCTGCTTCCACAGGGTCATCTGAGTTCTCCTCTTCTGTGTCCAGAAGCTCAATGGTCAGCTGAACCTGGCCTTGACTCTGAATGAACATAAGCTGCAATAAAAAGAAGAGGGTAAACACAAAAGCATTTCCAAAGCTATAACCTAACTTCTCAAGCTGTAGGAGATGGGGAAGCAATGAAGTTACAAAATTTTACTCCAACTGAAGACTAAGATACTCAAAAACTTGGAATGTCAGTGATAAAAAGGTAAAAGTCTAATTTTGCTGCCAATAAATGAAATACGTATTTCTTGAATTAGCTAAAGCATTAATTGATTAAGCCCCTTAAACTTAAATTAGAGGATTAAACCAAGGGTGTTGCACATATTTTTTTGAAGTGCTCCACCACTGAGCTGCACCCCCAGCCCCTTTTATTTTTTTTTCCTTGTGTCCTGGGGTTGAACCCAGGGCCTTGCACTTGCATGTTTTGCAAGTGCTGGATCACTGAGCTATACCCCTGGTCCATTCTTTTTTTTTTTTTTTTTTTTTTTTTTTTTTTTTTTTTTTTTTTTTTTTTTTTTTTTTTTTTTTTTTTTAATATTTTGAGACAGGGTCTTACTAAGTTACGCAGACTGCCTCTGGTCTTGAATTTGTGATCTTCCTGCCTCTGCCCCACAGGCTGCTGGGATTACAGGAGTGCGCCACTGTACCTGGCTCTCCTTTTGTTATGTTTTATTCTGAGACAGGGTCTTGCTAAATTACACAGGCTTCCTCTGGCTTCAAACCTGCAAATCTCCTGCCTCTGCCTCCCCGGTTTCTGGGATTACAGGCATGTGCCACTCCACCCGGCCCAATTATTTGCTTTTATAATTAGCCATTATAATGGTGAAAAACTGAAAAGCACTAAGTGTACAACATAACAAGTGTGAATTCTCTATAAAATAAAATACAGCTAGGCGTGGTGGTGCATGCCAGCACTTGGGGGGACGAGGCAGGAGAATCTCAAGTTCAATGCCAGCTTTAGTTACCCACTGAGACCCTGTCTCAACAAACCAAAAGTATAGTCATAAAAATGATGAAGATCCAGGGATGCTGGTAATCGAACAAAATTAAGTTATAGCACATTTTGTCCACAGAAGTTTTTTTCAAATATACACTCAAGCAAGTCTAGAAATGTCATCAGAATTATTTCTTAGAAAACCTGTGACTTTTTTTTTTTTTTGGTTATCTGGTATTTTCTCTTTTTGAACCCATAGCACTCCACCACTGAGCTATACCCCAAGACCCTTCCCTTTTTTTGAGACAGGGTCTCACTAAAGTAGGCAGATTGTGTCTGGCCTTGAACTTGCAATCATCCCGCCTCAGCCTCCTCAGTCACTGGGATTACAGGCAGTCATCGCAGAACCTGGCTAGCATTTTCTGTTTTTAACAATGACCATGGATGCCATATCTAAACATTAAAAAAATACTTATGAACCATTATATGAAAAAGAATTTAGAGAAAAAGTGGAACACAAAATAGTAAAAATAATATACAACTAAAATGTTTTTTTTTTAAACACAGTGAGAATGCAGATTGTCCAAGAAGACACTTATTTCTACTTTTCCATGTTCTTGTATTTCTTCTCACAAGCCCAGTAACACACCAAGGAGTTCGAGGGGTAGAATCATTGGTTAAAGTACTTGGAGGCCTTGACCACTGGCAGAGTCCTAACATCATCATCACCAGCAATACTCCCGTTACATGAGCAACTCTCACCTTAAAGCAATTCTCATCTGACATAAGCTGCTCTGCTTTCCGCTGATAAGTTGACTCTAGGAGGCTCCTTGAAGTCTGTGTGTTCAGCTGGCCTCCAGTGGCCCCATTATTGTTTTCTGCCAGGTAAAGGTCAGTCACCTGCACGCAGATTTCATCACTGACAATGTGCTGCAGCTGAAATGAAACAAAGGCAAGTCACTGGTGAACCAAGAAAATGTTTCTCCCTGTCATCTAGTTACTCAACTCAAAAAGTGGGGTTTTTGGTTGGTAATTTTAGAAAATTAATCATAAAAGCACTATATGATTTTCCTGAAAAATAATCAAGTCAAGATGTTCAACCTTATCAATGGTTCATGAGTAAAACTTTCATGTCTATTTAAAAGGAAAACAAGGACAAGAACGGATGGCTCAGTGGTGCAGCATTTACCTAGCATGCATAAGGCCCTGGGTTTGATCACTAGCAACAAAAAAATAAGTAAAATAAGATCCATGCTCATAGTCCTAGACTTTATACAAAACCTGAAACTCATTGGACATTTAAGAAATGGTTATTGCCATGGAGAGTGTTCAGCCAAAGCAATAGTTAGGACTAACGGTCAAGCTTTCTAACCCCTAGGCCAATGCTCCAACCAACATACCAGCTATTTTCTACATTGATAGAAAGTACATTACTTAAATTGTACATAAGTTTTTTTTTTTTTTCATTTTGGGGGTTTGTTTTTGGTGGGGCTGAGGATTAAACTCAGGACCATGTGAATGCTACTTAAGTGCTCAACCACTGAGTTATGTCCCCAGACCCAATTAATCCATTTTTAATAGAGGCTAATCATGATTATTTTTTTTAAAAAGTTACCAGCTGTCAATCTTACAATGACTAGAAACTTTAACTTTTCTGATTTCCCATTCTCACAGGCCATAAGCTATCTTTCTTTTCTTTTCTTTTTTTTCCTTTGGTGATACTGGGGATGAATCCAGTGCATAATACATGCTAGGCAAGTGCTCTCCCACTGAGGAGCAGCTCCAGACTATTTCTATCATAAAAGAAAAGTTCCCACAAATGAAACTTTATCCATCAGACTACCAGAGAATATAAAGAACCATGTAAAAAGAAAGCAAAATGCTAATTTCAATATCAATTCATCCATTTCATTTTAAAATTCTCACAAGCACTAAACCATTCTATGTTTAGGAAAATACATTCTTTTTGAAGTATTAGTAACTATGACAACTACTTATTTTTGACATTAAACAATCTTAAGTGACAAGTGTATGTATTTGTAGATAATGGGACACAGGGCAAGGTCAGAAGGGAAAGTGATTTAAGGGTCGTAGAAAGGACAGCAACTCCAGCCACTGCAGATGGTTAAATAAATTATGATCAGTCTAGATAAAAGATTTCCATATCCCCATTAAAATAATGCTTATTATGATTTTATAACATAATACATTTAAGATAAAATGTACCATATAAAACAGAGAGAAAACGGCGAAAAAGTATCCAAAGCATGATTTCTATCTTCCAGAGATACTTCTAGCTTATATTTTCTTGCTGAAGTAGACTATATCACCGACTCCCTAGCTACACTCTCCTTTTGGATATCTGGCACCTCCTAGAACCTTTAGAAAAAGCAGCACCACAAATCCAGAGTCAATTAGGCACACCCCACTCCAAATGCAAATCTGGCCAGACTATTTCCCTTGGTAATTTGAAAGGACATATGAAGTGTGTTTGGTAGATGTTGTACAGAGGGGCAACTTTATGGAAAGGCTGGGCAATGCTGAAACCAGAGGCACTGTCCTGGCAAGCCAAAGTCTCAGACAGCTGGAGAAACCTGGAATACATGCGGATGTCCATCTGCAGAGATGATGTCCAGAATGAAGGGATGCAGGAAAGAAGGAAACTTCCCCGTCTGGTCCTCATATGGTATGGCTATATTCTGAGTATTGTACTTAGATATCTGAGACTGCCTACTGTATACTTACAGCTAATCCCTCTTAAACCAGCCTGGAAAAGGTAAGACAAATGTACAGTTTGACCCTGAAACCTGTCTCTAACTCCAATCAGCAATGAACTCTGATGGAATACCAAATGAGAAGAAGAGAACAAGAGACGTAGTACATCTGATTGAAGAGTGAAGGTAAGAAGCTTGAACATATGTCTCAAAAAAAACCTCACTGATTTGTAGCTGGGCATGGTAGTACACCTATATTCCAGCACTCAGGAGGCTGAGGCAGAAGGATCACAAATTTGAGACCAGCCTGTGCTACAGAATGAGTCTAAGGCAGCTTGAGCTACCAAGTGAGAGTGTTTCAAAAAATAATAAAAGAAAAGAAAGATCAAGTGCTAAATATGTAGCTCAGTGACAGAATGTTTGCCTAGCATGCACAAGACCCTAGGTTTAATCGCCAGTAACTGTAAAACAAAAAACTCACTGATTTGGGGGTTTCTATAAGAAAACATATTTCCTTCAAAAAAAAGGCTGAGGTAGTGTTATTGATTCTAAATCATAACCACGTGTCTAGTAAAGGAACTAATTATATCTACTGTTTCAAAATTAACCACAGGCTTATAAAAAGTAAGTTTTACTGGCTTTCTTTTAAAGTTGTTGGGTTGGAGTTATGAAAAACTTTGTTCCTAGCTGTAGCAACAGTAACTTTATAAGCAGACACATAAGTACAGTTGTTATTTTATATAAAACTGGATTTATCCCTTCTCTCAAATTACAGACACAGCCAACTGTATCCAAAAATGACTTCCGTCAGCCATCTAGATCCTTTATGAGAAGCTCCACTTTCAGGAAGAAGCTATCTGCCTGCCAACTTTCCCCAAGACCCAAGATTCAGTTATGTGAAATGCTCTTCCTCATTCCTGAATAGATCCTGTTGGTGTGCAAAGGCAAGCATCCTTCCAACCAAGGCAGAAGCAGGGGTAGTTTGCAAAAAGATTCAATATTTTATCCTAAGAGAACAATGAGCAACAAGCTTTTTTCTTCTGTGATGGCAGTGTAGACTCTAGGATTAGAATTTGCTTTTTCTAAGTTTTCACATTACAAAAATTATGTACCCATATAGATTATGATCCCTTTGGGAACTCAGAACTCGAGGACAAAGAGTAGAAAACTATCTGTTACAAGCTGTATGTTATAAAGATGTCATTGTTGTAAAGAATCACATAATGACAGTATGTGGTGGTGCACATCTGTAATATCTGCACTAAGGAGGCTAAGGCAGGAGGATCACAAGTTCAAAATCAGTCTAGGATACATGGTAAGTTATGAGCCAGTGTGGGTTACATGGCAAGACCCTGTCTCAAGAAAACCAGAAACAAAACCCCTCACATATTCACAAACTCCCAGGAACAAAACACAAAAGCAACCACAAGCAACACAAAACCACAACCACAAGCAACCACAAACCACAAGATTTAGAAGAAACTTCAGATGAGTGAAGTAGAACATTGTAAAAGATGCGAAAATAACTTCAAATATTAAATGAGGCGAATACACGGAATTAGCAGCATCTGTGGAAGAGGCAATGTTACACACCATGCTTGCTCCTCCAACAAAGTAATTGATAGGCCAGGTAAGGGCCAGCGGGGCACAGAGTTGGTATCAGGACACCTGTGATCTCTACAGATGGCCAGCGAGAAAGGGTCTAAGAAGGCTCACACTACTACAAGGGGACAACTCAAAAAGCAAAGAAGCCGAATGATTCTGTGGCTGAAATGACTACTATGGTAATATGGAAAAGTCAGACTTTACCTTAACCTTGCCCTTTCCATTTCAGAAGTATATATTTATAAACACTGTTACATGAGCAATCTGCCTTTCATTTTCCCTTTGCTTAGCTGACTTTTAGGTAAGGTTTTCCTCCCTCACCAGCCCAAGCCTCCACCGTGCCCTCACCTGTCTGACGATGCTCTGGATCAGTTTGTCCATGGTAAAGGCAATGTAGGCATGAATGGTGAACATCTCTCTCAGTGAATCTTCATACTGGGATGAGTCTATGTTGCCATCGAGCAGGCTTCGCACCATGTCCAGGAAAGCTGGGTAATAATCTTCTACATCAACATCCACTATGGGAGAGATGAGATAGGTGAGGCCATACCTTGCTAAGTAAAGATCAGGGGCAGAGGACAGGGCAAATCCCACAGCTGGCCTCAACACTACTTGAAAGGACAAACACTAGATATTCAAAATATATCTACACAACCCATTAGAGAGAGATGAAACCTAACAGGTGGCTACAATCACCAGTGCTGTCCATCACAAGACAATGACTCTGCAACTTTAATAGTAGCTTCCAACATTGTCTGACCATGCCAGAAAGATACTTTACAGCACTGCTGGGCTCTGTATGACCGGACAGCAAAATATCCCCGGGAAGAGGGTCCTTAAGTACTGGCTCTCCGGCCTGCACAAGAGCATTCTTCACAGGGGTCACTTCCTCATAAAGCTACTTCAATTAAATAAATGGTGCAGACAGGAGAAGGCAGACACATCGTATGCTAGTTAGCTAGCTAGCACTGAGAAACCTCTTGGGAACAGAACAGGAGCCCAAATTAAATCTTCTATGAATAATGCAGTAATCTGCATTTGTCAAAGTCCTTTTGTTTAAAAATGGATTTGCAACATTGTACTTCACAAATTGCATTAAATGAACTGTACTCACTGCACATGAATCACTTTAACCACTAGCTGGAACAAATCTTATCAGTACTTAAAGAGACATCTGGCCAACTCGCAAAGGGCACAAGGAAGGGTGAAAGAGCTCTCTTGAGCTCACTAAAATTAAGACCCATTTATGGAAATCAAGACAGTGGCACAAGGCTCAGTGGTACATTTGCCTGGCATGCACAAGGCCATGGGTTCAAACCCCCAGAAACACAAACATATTAAAAAAAAAAAAAAAAAAAAAAAAAAAAGCAAGCGCACACTGGGTGTGGTGATGTACACCTGTAATCCTAGCACTTGGGAGTCAGAGACAGGAGGATCACAGCATGTTCAAGGCCAGCCTAGACCACATAGAGAGTTCCAGGTCAGCCACGGATATGCAACAGGACCATGTCTCAAAAAAAGAAAAAAGAAAAAGAAAAAAAAGAAAAAAAAAAGAAAGAAAACAACAGGAAAGACAGAAAAGCCATTTATTAAGTGACTAGATAATGCAATGCCTGGAGCTTCTAAGCCTGGAGTGAGAACAATGAAGGTGGGCTCTAATTCTTGGCTGGGGACATAGCTCCATGGAAGAGCACTATTTTGCTTGGCACATGCGAAGGCCTTGGGTTCAAGCCCTGCATCGCAAAAAGTGGAGGAGGCTACTGGGGTCTTGGTTATGTTGTTTCTTGATTTCTTTCTTGAACACAAGTATATTCACTATGGAAAAATTCACTGAGCTGTCAAATTCTGATTTGTATACTTTTCAGTATATACATTGCACTCCAATACAAAGCTGATTAAAATGAAAAAATCACAAAAAGAACTCTTCGTTGACTAACTGGTTATTACTTTTTTGTAGCATCTGTACAGGGAAAAAAATACCACAAGCAAAACTGAGTCTACTTTCATTTACCTAAAGTATGTTGGAATCCTTAAGACAGGCAAGACAGGACAATTACTGTTTAAAATAAGCAAATGGCTTGAGTTTCATCACAGAACATCACCACTGGGTTCAGTCCCTCAGAACAGGCATGGATTAAATAGCCTCTGAAATGTGCTGTTGCTGTGAAAAAACACCTTAATGCCAGAAAATAGCTTTGAGTCTAAACCCCACTGATTTGTATACATAAGCTAAAACCATTGTGAGAGTTGGCATTGTCACTCAAGACCAAACTATGTAAGCCTCAATCAGGTTAATCAATGATCAAACCAGGATTAGGCCTTTTTAATCTCTAATTTCTACCCAGCAGAAGCAATCACCACACGCAGGCCCAAAACTTGTCTCTTTCAAGCTAGGAATAACCTAGATAAAGGCTTTCAGTATTAATTCCCAGTGTCATTACCTCAACAGATAGAAAAATAGGACCACACACAGAATTCCTACAATAGCAACCCATAAAAAGAAAACAGAACCCTTCTCATCTGTCATTTCCTGAAGAGCCCCGAAGAAAGGCAGGCCTATGAAAAACTTTGACACACACCTCAAGTCCTTAATTCATGAACTGGAATCTTATCTGGAAGCAAGCAACTCAGAACTACTTAAAGCACACAGCAGCCTCCTTAATGCTACTCTCCTTTTCTCAAATCCTCTATCTTTATTCCTGTTTTGCCTTTTCTGCTCTGTCTCACACCATCTTGAGTTCCAATCGCCTTTTCAAAATGTATTTCTATTTATTAGGAATGAGCCATGAGCTCACATATATCTGAGAAAATTCCCATTTGTCTTAGGTATGAATAACTAGGAAGTTATGTTCTGTTGTGGAGTGAAATCAAGTATGACATTTAAGTCTGTGTCCTTTGAAACACTCTTCAGTAACCCAGAGATTTCACATCTGGGCAAGTGACGCGCCCTGCCCCATTCCTCTGTGTGTCCACAGTAACCAACCACTGAATAATTCTCCATGGTCCAAGCCCTGCATAAGGTGCATTAGCATACTTTTCCCTAATTCCTCCAGCAATCCTAGGAAGTAAAAATTAGTGCCTCCATTTTAAGCAAACAGATCCACTGGGTTTAAGCAAGCACACACAACCAGTAAGTTGCAGAGGTAGACTTGAATCCTAGTACAAATCTAAGGCCTAAGACCTGTGCTCTATGCATAAAAACAAGCAGATCTGAGTCTAACTAGGCCCTGCGGTCCCCAGCTCCACATATCCTCTAAACCATCAGTCTAAGCACTCACTGGGTTCTTTGAGACGTAGCTGTATGGCAGGGCTATCACTCTTGTCTCGCTTTATGCCTAGCACTTCCCGTTCCCACTCTCTCTCTCGGTTTTCTTCTTCAATTTGTCGTTCAGCTTGGGAACAAATCCGCAGAAGCCTCAAGCAGAGAATCTGATGCAGCCGCATAAAGATATACCAGTTGTTATTGACATAGAAGAGGTTGTATACTTCATCCATTCCTCTTAATTTCTGAGCTGCCGTGTTACTAAACAGTAGCTTGGACTTAGGGGGGCTGCCCCCAACTCCATTGTGCTTCTTAGCCACTCCTGTGGCTTCATCTACATCCATCTCTTCTTCTTCTTCTTCCTCCACATCTGAGAGATCACCTCTCTGAGCAAACAGCAGATCTGGAATGAAATGATGCATAATTTGCTTGATTTTATACTTGTCCTCCTTCTGAATGCCTGTTTGCCTCTTCACATGATGGATAATCAAAGCAGCAGCATCTTCCAGTATTTGTTTGTCTTCATAGGCAAGCGAGAGGTGTGGGCCAACAGGTACGCCAGCATTCTCTTCTGTAGCCTGCTCTTGCCTCTGACGGGACAGACACAAAAGTATCGTGTGACATGTCTATAGCAACAACAAACCTACAAGACTACACCAGCAGTACCTTCCATTATTAATCATATTGGCAGCTGAGTACAGTAGTACAAGTCTATAATCTGAGACCCAGGAGACTGAGGTAGGAGAATCTCAAGGTCAAGGCCAGAGGCAGCCTGTGCAACTTAGTGAGATCCTGTCTCAAAAAATAAAAAATAAAAAAAGGGGACTGGAGGTACAGCTCAGGAGTGGAGCATTTGATTAGCATGAGAGATGCCCTAGGTTCAGCTGCTAGTATTGTAGAAAACAAAACAAAAACCATAGTGGCTACTCAACCCAAAACTTAGCAACTAACCTTAATTTTTGTGCCTCTTCCAAAAACATATAGGCAATGTGGAAGATAGTTTGGTGCAAAAAGACTGGTACCTTCTAGATTTTAAAGACTTACATGGGACATAACTGGGACCACCTCAAACATTCTGTATTGGTATTTATGCCTTCAGTCATACCACCCAGGCGTCTGATCCTGTCTGATCTCGGAAGCTAAGCAGGGTCATGCCTGTTAGTCCTTGGATGGGAGAATGCCTGGGAATATTGGGGGCTGCAGGCTTAGGAGAAGGACCTGGCAGCCCACTCCTGAAACAATCAGCCATCGAAAACACTATGAATAGCAGAGAAGCACTGACATAGTGCCAGGCATAGCACAGTGTTGGGGAGTGTTTTGTTCTGTTGTACATAGGGCTGCTATGAATTGGAATCTACTCAACAGTACCTGACAACAACTGATGAGCTCAGTCTTGGGAGATAGGAAACAAATGCAGTGAAATTTGAAATTTATTTTTATGTGGTACTGGTGGGTTGAACAGTAAATGAGTTAGGTGTTAATATGAAGGGAGGATACAGTGTGACATCTGGAATGGAAGGTGACAACGTAACATTTGACAAAAGATGGATGACTACATTTACATGAAAGCTCATTTACTATTCTTTTTTAAAATTCAGGACCACATTACCTCTAGTAATTGCCGCTTGCAAGTTGGGCATGGTGGTGCACCCCTGTAATCCCAGCAACCCAGGCAGTGGAGACAACAGAATCATAAGCTCAAGGCCAGAGGCAGCCTATACAATTTAGCAAGACCCTGACTCAAAAGTGCAGTGCAGTTGTAGAGCACTTGCAAAGTCTGTATGAGGCCTGGGTTCAACCCCCAAGTACATAAGAAAATAAATTCAAAATTGCACTGCATTTATGTTTTCCATCTCTTAAGAATAAGATCTTAAATTATTGTCAGTGCTGTCAAGTTGTGTCCCTATGTAGAACAGAACAAAACATTCTTTGACACTGTGCCATGACCCACCCTATACCAGTGCTTCTCTGTTATTCATAGGGTTTTTGATGAGCTTATTGTTTTGGGATGTTTTTGGGGGCAAGTTGCCAAGTCCTTTGCCTATTTTTATGGTGCTAGGGATTAAATTTAGGGCCTCAAGAGAGCACAGAGCAGCACTCCACCAAATGAACTAAACCCCAGACCCTGAGCTCATAAGAAGCAGGATTAATTTCTCACCCATCTCTGTATCTTAGCTTCTAGTACTATTTATACAACTGATAAGTGTAAATCTTGTTTACTCAATGCAGAGTCTTGGGATCAACGATAAGTTTTTAAGATGTGGTAAGCTGAGATGGTCTAGACAAGTTACTCTTTGGAAGAAACAGACGATGAGAGAAGTGGAAGAGAGTCACAAAAGCTGTAAACTGAAACCAGACCAGCAAATTAGTAAAACAGGAAAACAGAGCAGGCATAAAAGCGAGGCTTAGGCTTAAAATGGTAGAATAGGAATAGAAAAGGCTATGTCAGTCAGTCATGAAACAAGAATCAGCAGGTTTGGAGAGTCTCACTTTCCTATAGCAGAAGTAATTTCTAGGAACTAAGGTTATGCTGAACACAAAGAGTGGAGTCCACTGAGATGGAGAAATGCCCAGCTTACCTCATCATAGATACTCTCGATCTCATTGAGCAAGCTCTTAGACCTCAGGACCTTGGTGTCATTCTGTTTAAAGTTGATGCCCTGGTGGTCCAGAGACTTCAAATAGTATTTCTCATTTTGTTCTCGCCACACCTTGTTAAAGCCTCTCTGAGCTTCTCGCCATTCTTCCTCTTTCATTTTCAACCTAGCAGGGTAAGAAGTAGGTACAAACAATCCACAGAAATGCAGAGGGTTTAGAAATGAGCAGTATACCAAGCTTACTTTTTTCAAAACTCAAAGAAATGCAAGGTCTGTTTGGATTGTTCAGAACTTGAGATACAGCTTATCAAACGAGTCTCAAACTCTGTGTCAAGAGGAATATACTCTACATTGCCCAAAGTACTGTAAGTCCAAAATAAGTTTGTCCCGAAGTCAGAAATATCATCTAGAATGGTTAATTCTCACAAAACATTTCAGGGGCTAGTGTAATTCAGTACTAGAGCACTTGCCTAAAATGCCCCAAGCCTTGGATTCAATTTTCAGCACTGAAGAAAAAAAGTAACAACAACAACAAAATCCCCATAAAACAAAAACAGCACTTTGGAGGTTTAGGCAGGAGGACTGCAAATTTGAGGCCCACCTGGGCTGTGTAGTTAGACTCATATCCAAAAAAAAGGGCAATATTCTACACAATACCCTTGATGTATCAGGGAGTATTCTTTCCAAAGGGGTTCTCCTCTTTGGACAGTACATCAAAACAGAACCTGTTTCTCTGCTGCATGACACTCAGACTGTTTACTATGCTAATGGAAATGGAAAGACCAAGGGCAGAGAATGTGTACAACAACATTCTTTTAAGCAGTCTGAGGAGTTCTTGATTAGAACTGACTCTAATGCTCCAGAAGAGGAGTGTAAAAACCAAAACCAGCACTACATGAATGATGTTATTGTTAGGTGCCGTGAGTCAGTATCTGACTTATTGCAACCCTATGTACAACAGGTGAAACACTACTGTCAGTGCTTCTCTACTATTCAGAGTTTTCAAATGGCGGATTGATTTTTTGGGAGTGAGTGGCCGGGTCCTTCTCCCACGCCTATAGAGCCTGGTGTTCCCAGGTGGTCTCCCATCCAAGTACTAACCAGGGCCGATCCTACTTAGCTTCTGAGATCTAACAGGATTGAAAGCCACAGTGCTACAGCTGCAGGCTACATGAATAATGGACACCTCAAAAGCCAGAGGTAAGTGTCATGGCAAGTATAACTCATCATTCTGCAACAGCTCTTGAGGGATTGACTTAGAGAGGAAAAATAAAAAGCTAGGTGTTTGTGAACCGTGAAGTAAGCAAGAACTTTCACCCAGTGATAATGAAAAGGGACCCAGATTTTAGCAAAGTAGTCACAGTGCAAGAGGGCCACATATTCAGGATACCAGGGTTTAGCCAATCAATTGCCTCCTGCTTGATGCCTGGCCTTAGTTCCTTTACACAGAACCCTGATAAAGAAAGCAAGCCACTCTTAGTAAATGACAATGCTAAACAAAATCTTTTCTTATAATGAATATGTATTAAATTTTACAAACTACGATTTTTCGTATTAAAAAATAAAGATGTTACCAGTTAGTAACCGCACAGTGGGAATACAGGTGGTTGCTTGTTTGCTTGCTTGCTTCTTTCCTTCCTCCTCCCCTTCCTCCATCTCTCGGTTTTTTGAGGCAGGGTCTCGCTATGTGTTCCAGGCTGGCCTAGAACTCACTATGTAGCCGAGGATGGCTCTGACCTCATGATCTTCCTGCCTTGGCCTTCCCAGTACTGGGATTATAGGCATGCACCATACCTGGTACTACTTTTTTTATTTCTTAGGTGGGGGAGGGCGGCTAGTGGGGTTGATTTTTTTGAGACAGTCTCAATATATAGCCCAGGCTGGCCTTGAACTCACAATCCTCCTGTTTCAGTCTTCCAAGTGCTAGGAGTACAGGTGTGTGCCACCCTGCCCAGCTACTCTATTTTCTTGTGTGTGTATTTTAAAATATCTCCACTACAGCAGGTGTGGTGATTCCTGCCTATAATGCCAGCAATTTGGGAGGCAAAGGCAGGAGGATCACCAAGTTCAAAGCCAGAGGCAACCTGAGTAACTTACAAGACCCTATCTCAAAAATACAAAGTTAAAAAAAAAAAAAAAGTGGGGGAGCTACGGGTGTGGCTTTCCTGGGTTCAACTCCAAAGTACTGGGGGGAAAAAAAAGATAAAACAGCTCCTCTCAAGATGGCACAGTGGTGTGCACCTGAAGTCCCCATTACTCAGGAAACTGAGGTAAAAGGATCATTTGAGTCCAGCTATTTGAAGCCAGCCTGGGCAACACAGCAAGATCCCTATCTCTTCAGAACATTAAAAATTAAAAAACAAGCCCTCTTTCAAAAATATCCGCAAAGTACTCTACAACAAAGTTTTTCTTCCCTTTGAGGGTTTTTTTTTTTTCTTTTTGCATGTGTAGCACAAAGTCTGTAATCACTGTACCACTGAGTGGCAGCCCCAGCCTATTTATTATTTCCATAAGCTACCTCTGGCCTTGAACTTACAATTCTCCTGCCTCCACCTCTTGAGTCGCTGAGATTATAGGTGTGTCACCACACCCGGCAATTTTTTTTCTTTTCTTATGGTGCTGAGGATCCAACCCAGGGCCTTGGTCAAGCTAGGCAAGCACTTTACTGCTGAGCTACATCCCTAGCCCTCCACCATAAACCTTCAAGGTTTATTCTCTAATGTTAGTTAGACAGAACTCCCAGAAGTTCCACTTTTCTGTTCTCCACATGATATCCAACAACCAGGACTGGAGAGAACTGGGTGTCTCATGGGATAACCAAGTTGAAACTGAGTCTCCTTTAGTGAGACACTGAACCTGCTGTGAAGCACACTGAACATAAAGGGCCTACTTGCTCAGGTACCTTTTCAGGACAATTGGAACAGCGATGGAAGGGTTCTTCCTCAGACCATCGATGATATCGGCTGCTTTGTCGGCATATATCCTCTGGAGTGCTTTCCGATGGATCACTTCTGATGTGCCCCCAAGGGTGTTATCCAAGCGAAATTTGGCTTGTTCCTCAGCAGACAAACGCGAAAGCTTTTTCTGTATTGCTTCTAAAACCCGAATTGTTGCCAGATTGGTCTCTAAAACTACATCAAGCTAAGGAGAAAGACAAAGAAAGGTGGTCAGTACCCAAGTCAGAATAGAACAGTGGATGGCAGAGTGAGGACAGAGTTAAACTCTCTGGACTGGAATTCTGGCTTGGGCAAACTAGCCATGAGACTGTTTCCTTATCAATATGTTTATTAGCATCTACTACTCTCATAAAGCAGTCTTCTGGATTAAATGATCCTGTCCACATGAAACGTCACACACAATGTCTGGCATCAAAGAAGTGTCCGCTGAGGACAGATTTGGATTTCTCACTCCTCTCACTACCAGACACTGTACTTGTGCTTAGGACTGCTAATCCTAGGCCAGGGGGTCCCATCAGGAGGCCATGTTTCCCCCAACTTTCTTAAATTATAAATACCTATGATAAACAATAATAAAGCAATACCAAAAGACAACTCAAAAAGTTGTGAAAGTTTATTTTTGAGCATAACTTGAAAGACTTAACTATGCTTGAACTATTTAAATATTCACCAGCTTTTTTGTACCATATCCAGTGGTGATAAACTCAGTGACTATCACTAACAAGTTCAATGTTGTACATGTGGGTAATATTTAAATTCTTTTCTTTCTGTAGTACTTGGGAGCTAAACCCAGGGCCTCACGCATACTTTGCTCTATCACCCCCAGTCCCTTTTTTGTTTTTTGAGACAGGGTCTAAGTTATGCGGTCTTAGGGAGCCCTCTGCCTTCCAAGTCACCTGGATTACAGGTGTGTTACCACACCTGGTAACATTCAAATGAAATGAAATGAATAAAAATAAAATAAAATCCCTCATTTAACTTTCTTTCAAAACAAGGCAAATCAATACCAGACATGAGTTAAGAAGTCCAGTTCTCAAAACAGAGCTGGTTTGCTAAATAGGCCAAGATAACTGGCTAAGAAAGGTTTGAGAAGTAGCTTAGTAGCAGAGTGTTTGTCTAGCATGCACAAAGTCCTGTGTTCAATTTCCAGCACCTTCCCCAAATAAAAACTTCAACATTTTAAGCCAGTTGTGGTGGCATACATCTGCAATCTCATCAACGTGGGTGGTGGAAGCAGAAGGACCTTAAATTGGAGGCCAGAGGTAGCCTGAATAATTTAGCAAGACTGTCTCAAAATAAAAATTTTACAAAGAGACTGGGTGTGCAGCTCAGTGGTAGAGCAGTTGCAAAGCATGCGCAAGGCACTGGGTTCAGGCCCCAAGAACTGAGGGGGAAAAAAAAAAGAACCTGACTATGAGAAAAAACCTTAAATCATTTAAAAACAGTTTCAAGAAAGTTTTATAGCCTTAGGATACTAATTTTACTGATTTTTGAACCACGTAAAACACCATCATCCCAGCACTCAGAAAGCTGACACAGGAGGATGGCAAGTTCAAGGGTATCATGGCTACAGAGACAAGAAAGACCCTATCTGCAAATATAATTAAAAAAAAAAAAAAAAAAAAAAAAAAAAAAAAAAAAAAAAAAAAAAAAAAAAAAAAAAAAAAAAAAAAAAAAAAAAAAAAAAAAAAAAAAAAAAAAAAAAAAAAAAAAAAAAAAAAAAAGCCATTTAAAATCCAAAGATTATTCAGTCATCAATGGACAGTTTTAGTTAAAAAGGGCTAGTATGACATGAATAAGTCACATTTGCTATAAATTTTTCTTATTAATGTGATAAATGCATAAAACATAGGACATAGCACAAACATTACCACAGAAAAATGTGAGCGTCTGGCTCTTGAATCTTAACCAGCAAACCCTCAGATAGTATTTAAGACAGTCTTTCATTTAGCACCTCCCACAGCCCCAAAATTCAAACGATGAAGGCACTTGTACCTCAAAGCGTTCATCTTCACAACGATAAATATGTTCCTCATACTGAGTCTTCTTGGAACTAACAAAGGTTGAGTCTTCAGACCATGATGGGAAGGAAACCCACGTATCATTTAAAACCTTTGGGTAGAAAAAGACTAAAATGAAAGAAATGTATAACAGCTTTCTGGTGAATAAATTATTCTCAATAAAAGACAGATAAAACTCTAGGAAGGGAAAGAAATAGCTAGGATCACCAAACAAACTTTACTTTTAGTAAGTTTACAAAAGGATATTAGTAAATAAAAGGGTCTGAATATAGGTGTAAAACATTTTCTTTTGAAAAAGAAGGCAGGCATCTTAGTGCACGCTTGTAATCCCTGTAACTCAGGAGGCTCAGGCAGGAGGATTGCAACTTCAAGGACAGAGGCAGCCTATGTAACTGACGGACATCCTGTCTCAAAATACAACGTAAAAAATGGATGAACGGTATGGCTCAGTGATTTAGTGCTTGCAAAATGCATGTGTGAGGCCTTGTGTCCAGCTACCCAGAAGGGGAGAATATAAAATTGCAGCACTGGGGGACTAAATGGAGGGCTTCATACTTTCCAAGTGCACTACTACTCAGCTACATCCTATTTCTCCAGTGTACTTTATTTATATATATATATTTATTTATTTATTTATTTATTTTACTTTATTTTTTTGTGGTACTGGAGGTTGAACCCAGGGCCTTGCACTTCCATGCTCTGCAAGTGCTGGACCAATGAGCTGCACCCTCAGCCCATTTTTTTAACTTTTTGAGACAGGGTCTCGCTAAGTGACACAGACTGCCTCTGGTCTCGAACTTACAAGATACTCCTGCCTCCGCCTCCGGAGCAGCTGGGATTACAAAAGGATTACAAACGCAGGTGGGATTACAGGCGCAGCTGGGATTACAAACCACCACACCCGGCTTTCTTTTTTTTTTAATTTTGAGACAGGGTCTCACTAAATTGTATAAGCTTGCCTCTGGCCTTGAAATTGTGATCCTCCTGTATCTGCCTCCCAAATCACTGGGAATACAGGTGTGTGCCACCACACCTACCTCAAAGTTAAAAAAATTTTTTTAAGAGGTTGGGAGGAGGGAAGCCAAGGCAGGAAAATCCTGAGTTCCAGGCCAGCTTGGGTTACACAGTGAAATTCTGCCTCAAAAAAACAAAAACAAAAAGGCTGGGCACACACCTGTAATCCCAGCAACTCAGGAGGTAGAGGCAGGAAGATGGGCGGCTGAGGCAGGAAGATCGGAAATTCAAACCCAGAGGCATTTTGCATAATTTATCTCAAGATAAAAAATAAAAAATGGGCTGGGGGTGCAGCTCAGTGGTAGAGGATTTGTGAAACATGCATGAGGCTTTTGGTTCGACCCCAGTACTGCCAAAGAAGCAGGGGGAAGAAGCTATGTGTGTGTCCAGTGGCATAAGGTCCCAGGTCCAACCTTTACCATTGAGGGAAAAAAGAAATAAAGAAAGAAGATAGAGAAGGGTCTTGGTTTTATCACTCACATAAACTCTCAAACTCTGGCATCACTACTACTTTCTGGAGGAGGCTGAGGACCCAGGGCTGATCCTTACCTCTTTACAGAGAGGAGTCCGTCCTGTACACTTGGGCTGCTGGTAACTCTTCGGTAGGGCTCGATAGCTAGAGCCCAGGCGTTTACAAGAGGCATAATCTATCTCCATGGCAATGCCCTCTGTGGCTCTTTCTTTTGGAAAGGTTTCCAGATGTACAGACTCCTTATAGCCCAGAAAGTTTTTAAACCAATTAAACAGTTCAGGGAATTTCCTACAGAATCAAACCAAAAACTGATAAGCAATTACAGGCATGATGCAGTTATCCTGAAGTATGACCACCATGATTCAGAGCAGGGTCAGAACTCTGCTACCAGGGACAAATTCCAATGACAATTATTTCCTACCTAAGAAGCATTGCCTCTTAGTGTCTTAGTGTCTGGGTTCCCCTTTTCTTACAGAATGCTCTCAGGTGAGTTAAGGCGGTGATAGAAAAGTTGTACCCAAATTAAGCAATGACCAACCATTATTTTGATCAAGAATATTGCTTCATTGTTCACATAATTCTTACGTTGTCAAGTGTGGTCAAGATTCTAGAATCCTGGGAGAGATTCATCTCTATAAATATCCACCATCAATCAGAGGATAAGGCCATTAGTCTTGGCCTTCATTCAACTGACACTTCAATACAAACTCTGCCTATTTTTTCATCTTGCAAGTTAGACTAGAAGACTTCTAACTTAGGACTCTTGACAGTTGAGTCAACTGATTTAATTAACTTCTCCCCAATCAATTACCATCTCATCTCCGTATCAGAACTAGAGTGCTGGGCGTGGGATATGTGCTTGTAATCCCAGCACTCGGGAGGCGGAGGCAGGAAGGCTGATGCAAGTTTGAGGTCAGCCTGATCTGCACAGTGAGACCCTGTCTCAAAAACCAAAACAACAACGAAAACAGAAGAATAGACTAGGCCCCTCAGGTCACTTACCCTAGAAAAGGAGAGACTAGTTGCACAAGCTCAGCCCGAGAGATCACCTCCTGGTTAAAGATAACAAGACAGCGCAGGAAGTTTTCATAGGCCTCTGCGCTCCTCAGAGCTTTTCGAACCTTATGAAAGCAATCAGAAGATAAAATGGTTACAAGAGGAATCAAGGTCTTGGAATACTTTTTAAAAATTGGGGAGATTTGCCAGGCACGATGGCTCAGAACTGTAATTGCAGCAACTGGGGAGGCAGAAGCATTATTCCAGGTTTGAGGCCAGAGGCAGCATGTAACTTAGCAAGATCCTGTCTCAAGATAAAAAATAAAAAATGGGGTAGGGGTACAGCTCAGTGATAGAGTGCTTGCAAAGCATATGTGAGGCTATCAGTTCAATCTAAATACTGTAAAATAAATAAGAAATAAATTGGGGAGATTTGACTTCATGTTTATACTAAGGAATCAAGGTTAGAGACTTTTTTTTAGATGCTTGAAAAGAAATGCTATCTTAAGCTGTGCATGGTGATACATGCTTATAATCCCAGCACTCTGGAGGCTGAGGTAGGAGGATCCAGTGAGTTTAAGACCAGTTTTGTCTACATAAGAGAGCTCTGCCTCAAAAATCCAAAAAGAAGGGAGAAAAAAAAAAAAAAAAAAGAAAAGAAAAAAGAGGTAATCTCAAAAAGAAACTTACTAAATGATTTATGAGTTAAATAATATGATATCCAGGATCTGTTTCCAAACAATCTAGATTGGGCAAGAATACATGTGAAACAGGTATCCAGGGTAGGAACTGCTGAAGCTGGATGATAAATATATGAGGGATCATTTTACTGCTTTCTTTAGTTTTATGTTTTAAAATTTTTCCATAATCAAGAGTTAAAATGTCAGGCTGGGTACAGTGGCAAACACCTGTAATCTCAGCATTCCAGAGGCTGAGGCAGGAGGATTATGAGTTTGAGGTCACCTTGGGCTACAATAGCAAGAATCTGTTGGAAAAAAAAAAAAAGTACATTAAGCCAAATTTGGTGGCACATGCCTGTAATCTCAACAACTCAGGAGGTGAAGGCTGGGGGGTTGCAAGTTCAAGGCCAGAGGCAACCTACATAATTTAGTGAGATTCTGTCTCAAGATAAAAAATAAAGGAGTTGGGGGTGCAGCTTAGTGGTAGAGTGCTTGCAAAGTATGCAGCAGGCCCTGAGTTCAACCACCCAGTACTGCAAAAAGTAAAAATAAATAAATAAATAAATAACAAGTGAGATCTTGGAATATACGTTTTCATAGCTTGTTTCTCCAGTCACCAAAGCTTCTGTTGCCCCCCTGTTTGCAGCAAAAATCTTTGTCAACACTGTTTTCAAATTGTAGTAGTCTTGAATAATCTTTTAAAATAAAATATTCTGTCTTCTGACCTGATCTTTTCCCTTCTATTTACAACAAACATTTTAATATCCAAAAACCTCAAAATGTTCAATGGTGTGACCAATCTGGAATTTCAGCTCCAAAAGTAAATGGTTAGCACTGTGGACCTTTGGTGGAGATTGCAGATTGTCATCAGACCAAGTAGTTTATCAACAAGCCCAGCTCTAGACTTTCAGGTTCTTTTTTCATCACTGTCCATTAGTAGATACTACGTGGAACAGACTTTTAAAGCTAAAGATGAAAGAGCACTGCACTTTTTGTACTATGTCATATTTTGGTTTTTATTAACTTTTAAATATACATAAAAGTAGACAGAAGTCTACTATAATCATTCGGAGCTCTACATAATCATTCAGCCTTAATAATCTACAGTAAAATTTTCACCTATATCCATTTCTTCCAATGATTTTAAACCAAACTCTAGATATTTCTCGTGTGTGTGTGTGTGTGTGTGTGTGTACACACGCAAATATATATACTAAGAAAAAGTAGCCCTAAAAAATACTATTACTCTTTTACAGAAGAGCTCACATAGGCACAGATACAGAAAGAGACCTAGAGGTACCAATCATAGCTTTGCTAAAGCATTTGCTTTTCTGCAAAATCCCAAAGGTGCAAGACAGGGTAAATCATCACAAGATCAATCCAGGATGGCTGAGCTAGTGAGAAGTGTTAACAGTTGCCAACTACCCTGGTGGAAGCTGTTTGCTAATCACTAAGTCCACTCCTAGGATGGAGTCAGATGCCACACAACAGTGTTTACGCCAGTAATCTCAACTTTGGCTGTCCATTAGGAACACCTGGGGATCTTTGAAATAGTTCAATTAATCAGAATTCTCACCAACTCTGTATGTGTCTACTGCAAATAAGTATCACAGCTACTAGATGACAGGGCATCATAAGGCCTAGAGATATAGTTCAATGGTAGAGTACATGCATGACAAACAGGAGGCGCTGGGGTTTGATCCCCAGCACTGCAAAAACAAGTAAGCAAAGCAAGCAAACATAAAAATAGAACATCTTAATCAGTTTGATGCTTTTGAAACAACCTTTAAGGGGGAGATGGGTGATTTTTTTTTTTTTTTGGTCATTCATAGCTAATATTAAATCTTATCCATTACTCACCTTATCAAAAAATAATGACTCGGTTCCAACACCATGCTTGCTGGCATCTGCCATAGAAGAATCCTTTAGGCTGAGCAGTTTGGGTTTCTTCTGCAAAGAAAGAAAATACAAACACTTAAGATTCACAGAGTGAAATATCTCTGAATTTTATTTCACATCTGCAAAATGGTTCTGCCACTGAAACCACTGCTGGTTAATATTTTGGAACAAATGAGAATTCAAGTCACTAACTCACTTTATACTTTAAAAGATTTCTCTTTTTTCTTCCTCTATTTTAGTTTGCTTGTCAGTTTCTTTCTCATGAGATGTTCAGAAATCATGCTATTCCCCAAACATTCTCTCCAGAAATGATACAGCATTACTATGACAGAGATATTCTACTGTTTAGAAAATCCTTCCTTTTTCCAGGAATTCTAATGCCACTGCCTCCTTTTTCTACCAATTGATAGGGAGAAGGCTATTTGTAAGAACTGACATACACTGACTGGAGTAGACTGAAACCAATCTTTAACTTTTAGTAATATTTCGGCTTTAAAATTCATGAAAAAAGGATAGTTTTTTTTTTAATAGAAAGAATATCTTGTCAGTAATATCCATTCAGACTAATTTATACTGTTTTTAAAAGGGAACGAATAGGCCATGATATAACCCTATGAGGCAAGAATTTACTTTAAAAAATCCATCTTTCACTATCTGTGAAGAATGCACAAACTTTGTGATAAGCAGGACAATTACCTTGGCTACCTCAAAGCACCCTTCCTTAGGAGCCACAGCTTCTATTTGCACTGTCTATGGAAAATAGGTGGGAAATTATCAGTTCTTAACATTGTTTCCACCTGGGGGTCAGCAAATGTGGGAGGAAATAAATCCCAGCGTGAAACCCACCTACTGAGCTGACTCTTGCTACCCATATAATATTCTTTTTTGACATAAAAAAATTGAAACCACTACTATGTTCACTGGACTTCAAAAGGAGAAAACATTACAAACACTAAAATAACAGGGTTACTTAAAAAGTGCCAGCAGCACCTAATATGTCAGTCCCTGAAATTATTAACTTGCTCACCAGTCACCTCGTACTACTAGAAATTTCACTAGTTTTGTTACTCTTTAAATTCTGTAGACATATCTATCTCTTCCATATTACATAGTACTTAGAATTCACAGAAAGGCAATACTCAATACATATACCTCTGCCCTCTCCCTATCACAGCTGTTCTACATCAAAGAAAGGAGAAAGCTTAGCTTTCTGCACGCAGACTATAAGTGTTTACTGTAACAAGCAGCATCAAGTGATAGGTAACTAACAGGAGCTTAAGACCTCCCTCTGCTGCACCCCAAAGGTCCTGCCTTAGAGATTAAGATGATACAGATAAGATCTGTCAACCCAACAAAGGATGATGGCCAGGTTAGGCCCCTAGTCAAAGAGTACCACCAAGCACCCGCACTATATTCACAAGAGGACCCCAGGGACCACTCCTTTTTTTGTCCCCCCAGTACTAGAGAGTGGAACCCAGGGCAGCCTTGCACATGCTAGGTAAGTGCTCTAACACTGAGTTGCACCCTACGCCCTTTTAATTTTTTATTTGGAGACAAAGTCTCACTAAGTTGTACAGGCTGCCTCTGGCCTTGTAATAATACTGCCTCCCAAGTAGCTGACATTACAGGCATGTTCCAAGGCAAGCAGCATACCACTCACTCATTTCTGAAACAATTATTAAGCTCAAAATTAGTTCTTAGCCAAGGTTTAAAGCATCAAATCAAAAGGAAAGTATTAGTAAGTCTCAGCCTCAGTAGCCCAAAGAAAGATAAATGAGATGATAGCTCATAGTAAAGAGAGACAATATAGGCAAGAACTTTAGAAAGCACAATATTTCAAGCAACAGGTGCTATTCTAATACTCTTTTTGCAAAGCCAGATAAGAAGCTTTAGTTTCCATGACCTATACCTACTTGCCCAGAATATACAGGACCCAACTGTCTTGCTTGGGATGAGTACACAGGACCACCCCTAGAAAGCCTGTCCACTGGGACTGCTCATGGGAGTCAAAATAAACAGCTCTTGCCCACTCTCACCTTCACTGGAGGGGTCGTTCCCGTTCCAGAGTGCCTTCGGATCTGGCAGCCATTCTGGCTGGGCCTCTGAGGCTTATTGTTCAATTGGGGCTTTTTCACAGTGCCTCCATGGTCATTTCTCACAGAATCAACCTTCTCAGCAGTTGTTTTGCTTAAAAGCTGATTAAGACACATGAAAGAGATTAATGCTCTGATCAAAGCAAGTATCGTCTAGGAAAAGTCCCCTTCTGATTACAGCTTTCCAACTTTCTCTAAGGTAATGATTCTAAATAATGTAGTTCTCCTAAATGAAACTTACCACAGAGCTGTTGGCATCTGGCAGAAACTGCCCAAACTCTGACAACAGATCTTCCTGGTTTTTAAAGAGTCGAGCCACCTGGGCATACACCTCCTGCTCAGTCAAAGCTGGAGTGTAGTTTCCTCCAGCTTCCTTAGCATTTCGCTGCTCTTTCTGAGGAAATACGAATGGGAAGAGATGATGTTAGAGGGCCACTATTTAGAAGCACATACCACTGGCCACTTTCTGGAACATGTGATATGCCTATGGTATATTATCTACTTAGGCTACACTAAAGGATGTCTATGTCCTTACTGTTTTGACTGTAGTTTTCTAAGTTGAAAAAGGAGAAGATGTTAGTTTAAAACTACGATAGTAAATGTGAATATCCACAGGGCCATAACCTGACAAAAAGCACAAAACATTCGAGAAATTTCTCCTTCCTCTTCTATACAGCAACTATAGAAGCAAACTATACAAACTGCCCTCTAAACTTCCCAGATAAAATAGGCATTCATTTCATAGGCCAGTCACTTTAAAAATCCTGACTGGATGCTACTGGGAACTCAAGTCAGGCAGGTAAAACGTGCTTCATAAACACACATCACAGTTCCTCACTGGCTAATTTTCACTTAAGAATTATTGGGCACTATGGTTATTCAAGTTCTTTTTAGACTAGATGCCCTCAGAGGGTAACTAGGCTGAAAGGACAACCATCTTACCTGGTATGTGTGCAAAATCTCCAGGAATGCTTTGTAGATGTCTGGCTGGCCCTGGAATCTGTTCTTGATCTTATTAACATAGTTGATAGCATGATTAAACTCCACAGGCTGATTGTTCTGCAAGGGTGGGGCCGTTCCCAAGGAGATTGTCACAGGTGTGTGAGGCTGGACCGGTGGAGAACGTGGTGATGCATATGGTGGGAGTGGGGGAGTCTGCTGACTGGCTGGAGTATGTGCTTGTAGTTGGGAAGGCTGAAAAGAAAAAAAGTCTTTATTCTCCTCAGGAGCATAGATGGTTTGACATAGGGAAAGAAAGAATCAAATTAAAAAGAAATAAGCTCTCTGATCAACTGATATTTTTTATTCATTCAGGTCAGGCCATCTTAGCTCAGTTCATATACTGCACAGAAGTGAGAGATGTAGAGAGTTCATTCATTCTGATATAGTATCTCAGTCTCAAAATTTTTAAATACAACCTTAAAACTAGAGGCATCTCCAACTACAGGGAAGGATTTTTTAATATGCAATTTTTAAGCTCACTAGCTCAACAGGTGCAAAGAGAAAAAAAGCCATTCTATGCAGATTTTTTAATGTCAAAGATGACAACACCTCAATTGTTGGCACTAACTCTACATACAAAGGTCTTTTAGACCAACTCTAGTCAACAGAACTCTGAGATGACGGAAATGTTCTATGCTTGCACCATCCTGTGTAAGAGTCACCAGACACATACAGCCACTGAGTGCACGAAATGTAACTAATTTAGGTTTAACTGCAATCATCTGTGGCTAGTGGATTAAACAAAGCAATTCTAGCTCAGGAACTTCCTATCAACATCATCATCTACTTAGCTTGATAGGACCTAATCTGGGAAGTGTATTAATTTTTATAAAATGTGGACCATGTGGGTAGTAGTCTAATTCAACTACGAAAAAATGACCATTTCTGAGCCGAGTGGGATGGGAGTACCCTATAATCCCAGCTACTCTCAAGATGCTGAGGCAGGAGGATGGCTTAAGCCCAGGAGTTTATGACTAGCCTGGACAAGTTACCTTACCTCAAAAATAAAAAAATAAATACATAAAAATAAAATTTATTTATTTCTGCCTCTGCTGTAAAAGTACCATTACATGAAGTCATCACCCGTTGAGATGTTCACGGTTTAAACAGAAATAGCAGGGAAAAAAGAGTCCTATAGGTTGCTGAGGGCTGGGATTTAGCTCAGTGGGTAGAGCGCTGTGCTGCAGTCTCTGAGGCCCAGAGTTCAATTCCCAGCACCGCAAAAATGGGAGAAGGGCCTAGCAATCCACTCCCAAGGCAATCCTGAAACAGTCAGCCATTGAAAACCCTATGAGGGTTACTATGAGTCGGATACCGACTCGACGGCACCTAACAACAACATAGGTTGCTGATGTGTTGATTTAAACAGGTATCTACATATACTGTATGTAAATATGAACGACGTGATAGTGATATAATGTCTGCATCTTCTAGGGTAAAATCCTTTTTCTTTTCTTTCTTTTTTTTTTTTTTTATGGTACTGGGGGTTGAACCCACGGCCTCGTGCCTGCATGTTTTGCAAGTGCTGAACCACTGAGCTGTGCCCCCAGCCTCCCCTCCTTTTTTTTTTTTTTTTTCATTTTTTGAGACAGGGTCTCACTAAGTTGCACAGACTGCCTCTGGTCTCAAACTTGCGATCCTCCTGCCTCGCCTCCCAAGCCGCTGGGATTACAGGTGGATACAACTGCACCTGGCTTCAGGTGAAACCTTTATAACTCGTGTATCTGAATCTTATAAAGGAGAAATATCGAGGAGGTGCTTTTCTAGGGGATGTATTTTATGCGATGCAGTATTTTCCAAGTGCTTACCTTGCTCACTTTGGCAGGTGGGGGCTGAGGAGCTGGCTGGGCTGGAGCTGGAGTTGACTGGGCTGACGGCTGGGAAGGATGTTGGGGTGGTGGCTGAGGCTGGGGCTGGATGCCATGGGTGGGGATCTGATGAACCTGGCCAGGAGTTGTCACGTTCACCATGTCATTGGTCTGCACCTCAATTTTGTAGCCAGGAGGCAAGAAGGTGTTGAAGCCCATGATCAGGTCAGGGTGGCCTTTGAACAGCTGGGACACACGACTAATAACCCCTGGAGTATCAATGCTGATTAAAAAAACAAAAAGGTGATCAATGACAAGCTTGACCAAAAAAAAAAAAATCCTTTTTCTCTTTAAACAGGTAAATAGAAACTGACCTGCATATTACAATAATTCCCAAACAACATAGAAGTAAAGGCATGACCCTGAAAGTTCAATCCTCAAAAGAGGACATCCAGCACTTAGGAATAACCTGTATTCTCTCTCCCAAATCAACATGTCAGGCACAGACTTAAGTACAGTGACACACATCTTTTACCTCTGAGATTTAAATTCTTTCATGATGTCAAGGAAATCATTGTAGACCTGAGGCTGACTACCAAACTGCAGCTTCACTTGGTCAAGATAGGACAGTGCATCCTCCACCTGAGGCAGGGATAAATCTCAGTTACAAAAAGAACATAAGCCAAACTTAAGAGGAAAAAAAACAAATCATTTACACCTAAATAAACTCAAAATAGAGCTGAGCATGGTGGTGCATATCTGCAATCCCAGCACTCGGAGGGCCAAGGCAGGAGGACCAATGTGAATTCAAGGCCAGTCTGGGCTACACAGTAAGACCTTGTCTCAAAAAAAACTCAAGCAACTCAAATGAAATATAAATATATAGAAAAAGTATTTAATATCAGTGTGGATGCTAATAATAAAATTAAATCTTAAAAATCAACTCAAAAATGTGTAGCCTTGGATACATAGACACAATGGACTACTACTCAGCAATCGAAAAAATCTGCAGCAAAATGAATGGAATTGGAGAGAATTATCTTAAGTGAACAAACACAAGCTCAAAAAGAAATATCATATGTTCTCACTCATGTGTGGAGCTGAATCAAACTTAAGGAAAAAGTTCTATACATAAAATGGAACATAATAAAAAGCTTATGTAAACTTAGTGGAGAAGAGACAATTTAAGGAGTGGAAAGGAGGGAGGGGTCTAGTAAAAGGAAGTGACGATGGGAGAAGACAAGAAGTGGAGGAAGGCCAAGGAGGAGCGAGGAATGAGAGGTCAACCTCAAAGTAAACAGCCCAACTTTAATAGTTTGAGAAATAATTATAATAATACCAACAATACCAAAGGATGGCAATAATGCAAACGAGCTAGATTATTCATGTAATACTGCTGACAATGTAAAAAGATAGATTACTATAGAAAAAAGTTTGGACTTAAATCATAATCGGGATGCATAGGCACAGAAAAATATTCCCACAAAAAGACGTGCAAGTAGAAGAGAGGCCATTGTAGGGGAGGATGGAGGAGGAGGGGCTCAAGAGGGTGAGGGTGAGGTTATGTGTGCAATGTACAATGAAATGCATATGTGGAAATGTCACAATGAAATACATGTCAGAATGACATTATTGTTGTACATTAAAAATTTCCAATTAAAAAGAAAGTATAGCCTTGCTTGGCTAACTCTGGAGGAAATGTTCAGTGATTAATATCACATTAATACATTGTTTATTTCATCACTCATTTAAGTATCCACTAAGCTAGAACATAAAAGACCCAATGCAGAAACTAAGGATTCAATGACAAATATATGTAAGTCATAGGCCCTACTCTACAGAGGTCTGTTCATATCTAGTTGAAAATCATAACACAGCGGGATGAGTAATCACCCAATGCCCAGAGAGCATATGGAAGCAGCATCACTCTCCCTCTGAAAAGTGAGGACCACCCAGGAGGTGATGTATAAACTGAGACCTAAGAATGAGTAAAACTTAGCAAAAGTGAAGACCAGTAAAGAAAGTCAAAGGAAGCAGCATGGGAAAAATTCCAGATAGGATGCTATGTGGTACTTCTGGAAAACCAAAAATGGTTCAGTTTGACTAGAAGATGACTACTGGCAGGAAAAGTAACAAGAGGTAAGAGGAGAAACAACAGCCATCTAGATCCTGAAAGGAATTGTAAGCCTTGCAAAAAGCAACTTAGATTTTCATCATCTGCATTTTCATATATTCAGTTTGGCCAGTGTGGGGAAAATGTGGCATAAAAGCAGGACAGCCAGAAAGGAGGTAGGAAGACTAGTCTGCCCTGGGGATAGTTCACGTGAGCATAACTCATTTGAGTACAGGGGCTTGAATTATAATACCTGTCAAAAGAACAGAGAGAGCTGCACAGATTCAAAAGGTAGGCGTGACAGGACTGAGGGACTGACTGGATCTGAGAGGCAAGGTCTCCCTTGCCAGCATTTAAAAGTAACCCACTGAATGTAGACCAGTACAGCAACTATGGAGATCAGTATGGAGGTTCCTGAAAAAATTAAAAATAGAACTGCCAAAGATCTGGCTATCGCACTCCTGGGTATATATCTGAAGGAATGTAAGTCAATACACCAAAGAGACACCTGCTCATCCATGTTTATTGGTGGCGTTATTCACAATAGCCAAGATATGGAGTCAACCCAGGTATCCATCAACAGATGAGTGGATGAGAAAATGTGGTATATATACAAGAGGGAGTTTTTGCTCAGCCCTAAAGGACAAAACTATGGTATCTGCCGGAAAATGGATGGAACTAGAGATCATTATAAGCGAAATAAGCCAAAACCAGAAAGATAAACATCATGTTTTATCTCATGTGGATGTTAGACTTCAATACACATTATTAAAACATATAGGTCATGAAAGTAGAAGGGACCTAAGTAGGGAAAGATAATGGGGAAAGAAAAGAGGGAGAGGGCATGAAGAAAGGGTAATGGAAGAAAAGGAAAGAAATATCACATATGTTGCCCTTAAGCAAAATCAGGATGTACACACACAGATGGATATACTCACAAAAAACACATGCAAGTACAAGGGAGACCACTGGAGGAGAGGGAGGTGGGTCATGAGAGGGTAAAGGGAAAGTGAACTTGAGCAACATACGATGAAATGCATGTATGGAAATGTGTTAATGGGACCCATTATGTTGTACACTATAATCAATGAAATAACTAAAAAATAAATTAAAAAAAGAAAAGAAAAAACCCACCAGAGTAACGGGTTGGAAGGACTATGAAGTTATCAGACTAATTTAGGACAACTTCATTTTTAGTTACTCAGGAGAGATCAAAGGAAAATACCCACTAGATGTTTTTTATATACTCTCAAAGAAATATTTTAAATTATACAAAATATTGTTTTTTTGTTGTCATTAGGTATCGTCGAGTTGGTGTCCAACTCACAGCAACCCTATGTACAACAAGTGAAACACTATTGTTAGTGCTTCTCTTCTATTCATAGGGTTTTCAATGGCTGATTGCTTTTTGGGAATGGGTTGCCAGGTCCTTCTTCCATACAAAATATTAGGCTTAGGAAATTTTCAGAAGTATCTAATTTGATACATGCCACACTTTTTGATATATTATAAAATGGAAATTTTATGTTCAAATCAACCACTAAACAATGCTATAGTGTGAATGTGTCTCCCAAAACTCACATTTTGAAACTTTTTTTTTGTAGTGCTGGGGATCAAACTCAGGGCCTCACAAATGCCAGGCAATCCTTCTACCACTGAGCTCTACCCCTATCCCAAAAAGGGAAACCACTATTCTTTTTTCTTTTTCTTTCCTGTTGTGCTATGCATTGAACCCAGGACCTTGTACAAGCTGGACAAGCACTCTCCCACTAAGCTACATCTCTTGCTCTTGTTTGACAGGGTTTTGCTATGTAGCTCAGACTGAGCCTACAATTCACTATGTAGGCTAGGCTGGCCTTGAAATCACTATCTTTCTGCCTCAGCCTCCTGAGTGCTGGAATTACAGGTGTATACCACCATACCTAGTTCAGTTTCAGGTATTTTAATAAAGAAGGACTAATGGACTGAGACAAACAGTGCACACCTATAGTCCCAGCTACTTAAGAGGCTGCCAAGTAAGGATCATTTGAGCCCAGGAGTTTCACACCAGCCTGGGTAACATAGAGACCCTGTCTCAAAAATAGCAAGCTGTCCAAATTTTCATTATAATCATGGTTAATCACAATATTTCAGTACTGCTAGAACAGACTGCATACTTGCTCAATTCCTACTTGTTTGGTGATTGGTTTTCTATACTTTATATGTGAAAATTTCTGCTGATATTCAATGGACTATTCAATTAATATCCAGAATGTTCCACATCAAAATGTTTCATTAATGACGAAGTTGATGAAACATAAAGCCTAAGTCTGCAGTAGGAACAAAGGCTTTGGAGGTTACTTAAGAATAGCATTCACCATTATACAACAGTTATCAAAAATAAATAGGCCATACCATAACTACTACAGAGAGAAAAAGTACAGAAACCCAAAGGGAAAGAAATTATGCGCAATATGTATATGCCTGGAAGAAAAAGGTGCTAAAGGTCATCGTGAGCCCATATTTAAAAATGAGTTATAACACTATGCTTAAAATCCCCAACCTGACATCCTCACTACAAATGAAACAACGCATGTAAAAAAAAGTGAGGGAATTCTCCACCCAAAGTATAGTAAAATTCCTAATAGAACCAAGGATACAGCTGCAGAAATCACAACTTAAAACCAGCTGGAAGCAGTAGTTATCTAGAAGCTAAGGATTTAAGGCATCACTTGAAGAGATTCTCAGACTACACTGATGAGTTTTCACCAGGCATTTACTATTAAGGTCCTGAACTACCTGAAGTTTGCAGTCATGTTGAGGAGACAAACAGAACCAACTCTAAAGAGAATCCACTATCATGCGGCTGGCAATTCAATAAATAACTAAATCACAAAGAACATGCCTCAAATTATTCAAATCCCTTCCTGTCACTTATCTGCCAAAGATAAAAAAGGAAGTATACACAGTGTTGATGCTAGAAATAACCTATGCATTCTTACTGAACACTTCCTTATTATAGAATATAAATGGTTTACTGAAGTTAATTCAAATGCCTGTCAAGTATTTTAAACTGATCCAAAAATGGCAGGCAATGTAGGAATACTGTTAAAAATTACAGAGGTACAAGAAGCATTTTCTGTCCCCTTATTAGAAAAGAAATTCAACAAAGTACTATATTAAGGAATACAGTCAAAAGACTAATTAAAAGAACAGAATGAGACTTGAGACACACTCTATAACCCCAAAACCAAAGCCTTTCCTTGCTAGTTTCTATAAAACAAAGCACAATCCATATAGTCATATTCATGATTCCTACGAGGAAGGTGGGCTGGAATTTAACTTAAATGATATAGAGCGCTGCTCCACACTGTCTGAGGACCTGGGTTTGATACCCAGCGCTGCAAAAATGAGAGAAGGATATGGCAGTCCACTCCTGAAAACAATTAGCCACTGAAAACCCTATGAGGGTCGCTGTTGAGTCAGACCCAACTAAAAGGCACTTAACAACCACATGAGGAAAGTGACTAAAATAGGTGCTATGATTTTTTTCCAGAGAGCTGGCTGAAAAAGGCAATAGAAATAAATATATTTCTGTTAAAGAGTAAGTTTATAAGGTTTTTTTGGAACGTTGAGGTGTTACCTGCAAATACAGTATTAATACAGGGTTAAATTACAGCAAATCAAGTTTAAATTTTTTTTTATTCAGGACTTGGTAAAGCACCAAGCTCACAACAGTACTACATTCTGTGACACAGCCATCACTCTGTAAGCAGCGTGTCCACTTATAGCCCAAACACTCATAAGCTACAAAACTAATACAGGTGGAATCACAATCCCTGACTTTAATCTATACTACAGGGCAGTGGTAGCAAAAACAGCTTGCTTGGTACTGGCACAAAAATAGGCCCGAAGACCAGTGGAATAGAAGATCCAGAAATACCTCAACACACCTATAGCCACCTGATTTTCAACAAAGGAGCAACGTAAGTAAATTGGAAAAAGGATAGTGTTTTCAATAAATGGTGCTGAGAAACATGGATATCCACTTGGAGAAAAATGAAAACTGACCCACATCTTTTAATATGCATGAGAATTAACTCAAAATGGATAAAAGACCTCAACATAAAACCAGATATTTAAAAACTAATAGAAGATAGAATAGGCAATACGCTCCAACATATTGTTGTTGTTAGGTGCCGTCGAGTCAGTATCCGACTCATAGTGACCCTCTGTACGACAGGGGAAACACTATTGTCAGTGCTTCTCTGCTGTTCATAGGGTTTTCAATGGCAGACTGATTTTTGGGAGGGGGTTGCCAGGTCCTTCTCCCAAGCCTACAACTTCTGGTGTTCCCAGGCAGTCTCCCATCCAGGTACTAACCAGGCCCGTCCCTGCTTAGCTTCCGAGATCTGACGGGATCGGATGCCACAGGGCTACAGCTGCAGGCCCAACATATAGACATAGGAAAGTATTTCCTTAATAGGACTCCAATTGCTCAAGAAATTGCAACAAGAATAGATAAATGGGATTACATGAAATTAAAATGCTTCTGTATAGCAATGGAAACAATCAACAGAGTCAAGGAAGTCCCCACTGAATGGGAAAAAATCTTTGAATCTTATACCTCAGACAGAGGTCTAATTTCCAGAATTTATAAAGAATTCAAGAAAAAAATACCCAAGAAAACAAATAACCCAATACACAAACGGGCAAAGGAACTGAACAGACAGTTCTCAAATGAAGAGGCCCGTAAAGCCATGAAACACATGAAAAAACGCTCAATATCCCTAGCCATTAGGGGAATGCAAATCAAAACAACTCTGAGATTCCACCTTACACCAGTAAGAATGGCCAAGATCAATAAAACAAATAACAACAAATGCTGGCGAGGTTGGAGAAAAGGGAACACTCTTACACTGCTGGTGGGACTGTAAATTAGTCCAACCACTTTGGAAATCAATATGGAGGCATCTTAAAAAACTAAAAATAGATCTACCGTATGACCCAGCTATAACACTATTGGGAATATACCCAAAGGGACATGAGTCATCATACCTGAGACACCTGCATCTCCATGTTCAATGCAGCACTTTTCACAATAGCAAGGATATGGAATCAACCAAAGTGCCCATCAACAGAAGAATGGATAAAAAAAACTATGGTACATATACACAATGGAATACTACTCAGCAATCAGAAAAAAATGAAATAATGCCATTTGCTGCAAAATGGATGGAATTGGAGAAAATTATTTTAAGTGAACAAACACAAGCCCAAAAAGAGAACTACCACATGTTCTCTCTCATATGTGGGAGCTGAATCAAAATTAAAAGAAGGAAAAAATCCTGTACAGAAATCAGAACATAATAAGCTAAAGTCAACTTGGCAGAGACGGGACAATTTACAGGACAATTTACAGGGCAGAAAGGAGGAGGAAGGGCTCTAACAAAAGGAAGAACTGATGAGAGAAGAAAAGAAGGGAGAGGAGGAACAAGGAACAGTGAGAAATGAGAGACAGGGCAACATCAAAGTAAACAGCCCAACTTTAATAGCTTGGGAAATAATAATAATACTAATAATACCAAAGAATGGTAATACAAATGGGCTAGAAAATTCACGTAATATTACTGACAATGTAACAAGATAGATCACTACAGAAAAAGTTTTGACCTTAAACATAATTGGGATCCAATGATATACAGAAAAATATTCCCACAAAAAGACATATAAGTGAAAGAGAGGCCTGGGGGGGGGGCGGAAGTACACAAGAGGGTAAGGGGGAAGTTATGTGTGCAATGCATATACGGACATGCCACAATGAAATGCATGTCAGAATAAAACACATTAAGTTGTACATTAAAAATTTCCAATAATAAAAGAAAAATGGTAACCAAAAAAAAAAAACCACCAAATTTTCCAAAAGAGACCAAGTAATTTACATTCTCTTTACAAACTGTGCTTTAGTAAACCCTTAATTAATTAAACCAACATTGGTAGTCAATTTTACAAAACTCCTCTACATAGTTTACCTTAGGTAGGCTTTACGATATTTATATAGCATTTAATGTCCCTTGGCTAATATTAAACAAGCTCCTAAGAAGCCACACTAATGAGGGCAGGTATGAGAGAGAACTCAACTAAGTCCAGAAGGCCCCCTTATCTTCAGAGGATACATTCTAAGACCTCCAGTGGATAGATATCTGAAACCTCAGAAGAGACTGAAGCCCATGTATATCATATTTTTTTCCTGTGTATACATACATACACTCTTATGATAAAAGTATACTATTAATTTATAAATTAGGCATGGTAAGAGATTAGCAATAACTTAACTTAGATTTTAGCAACCTCAACATGACTCTTCCCCCTTATTAAGTTGAGAACTTTCACTTTAAGGAAGCACTTTAAAGTTTCTCTTTAGCATACCCGAAGTGCTAGTATCATGACTTTTGCATTCTGTGGCCATTATTAAGTAAACTAAGGGTTACTTGAACACAAGAATTGTGATACTATGACAGTCAATCTGATGATCTGATATGGTCTGACAACCAAGAGTGCTACTAAGCGAAGGCCTGCAGCATGTATGTAATGGATATGCAAGATAAATGGATGATTTATATTCCACTTGGAAAGGAAGGACGGCATGAGATTTCATCACACTACTTATAATGGGACAGGATTTAAGACTTATGAATTATTTCTGGAATTTTCAATTTAATATTTTTGAACTACAATTAATTGTGGGTAACTGAAACAGTAAAAAGCAAAATAGCATAAGGCGAAACTGTGGATAAAGTGGGGACCACTGTGTCAAAGAAAATAGAAGGCGGAAATGTTCACTACACACAGATAGTCCTTTGGGTGTATACCGTTCATTCCTACCTGCAAGCAACTTGATAAAATGAGGCCCTTATAACCAAATGAAGCTGTAACATCTTGTTGTATAGCTTTAATTTATATTTCCTGTGCTTGATTTTAAATTTTACGTAAGTGTAAAATTAGAAAAAGTGAAATCTAGAATATGCTCAGCGACTATCATACATTTTGAAAAGTAACATTCAAATAAGCAGGGACAAAGTTAGCTGGAAACACAAGCTCCACTTCTCCAGATACCGCACGCATTTCAAAGCAATGAAAACCTACAGCGAATACACAGCAGAACAGATGAAAACACTTGACACTTCTTTCACAATTATAGTTTCCCCAAACTTTATTATAAAGGTTATCTCTCAAATGGAACATGTGTTTTACTAAGGATAGATCTGAAGATGCCAGAAAATTCAGCTATTCACAAACAAGAATAAGAAGATTAAATCTCAAGCTATATCACTGGCCTGTAGCCAATCATGTGTGTGCTCAATACAAATCTTCCAGGATATGAACAAATACAAGTTCAAAAGGAAGCAGCAAAAAAACCTGAACTTTATGGCTTATTTTGTATGAAAATAGCTCTTTAAGCCTGATATGTTGGAGTAACAATTCATTCATACATTCCAAACATTTGAGTGCATTCTTCTCTGGATCAGGCACTGGTGCCAAAATGGGAAGTACACACAGGTTCAAAAACAAAGTGAAACTTCTTGTGAGCCAATGCCTAATCTCTAAGGTTAAAAGTTTTAACACCACCACTAACAGGTTGAAGCCAGTACTTCCTACCAAAGATAAACTGACCCATGAAAAGGAAATGAATGAATACCACCTTGAGCCTCTGAAACTGCTGCTGTCCCTGCACTGGTGCAACTGGTGGGGCTGGATGGGCATGACTCTGGACCACCTGGCCTCCATGGGGCTGGACAGCTGTTGGGTGATGATGGCTGCTATGAACTGCTGCTATGGTGGGCCCATGACTGCCAGAGCTCTGTGGCACAGCTGAAACCTGGGGTGGACAAAATACAGACAGATTTTAAGGCTTGTGCATTCTTCCCCAAATGCTTCTAGAGAAATAACACAAATGCACAAAGCAAGCCTATGTATCTCCGTGTACACAAAGATAATTATTTAGAAAACCAAAATTCCCAAAAAGGGGAATTAGTGAAATAAATTATAGCCCATCAGTATTATAATAGAATTTCTAAAGCTATTAAAAAGTACACAGCTGATGCTGGGTGTGGCGGCGCATGCCTGTAATCCTACCACTTGGGACGCTGAGGCAGGAATATCCAGAGATCTTGTCTCAAAAAACAAATGAAAACAAAACAAAACAAACAAAAAACTCCCAAGCAAACAAAATTATACAGCTTAATGCTACTTAAACTACTGGGAGTCCAATTTTTCTTTTTCTGTTTTTTATTTGTTTTCTTTTTTGTTTTTGCAATGCTAGGGATCAAACCCTGAGCTCACACATGCAAGGCAAACACTTCACTACTGAGCTACACCCTCCCCCCTCCAGTTTTTCTTTTTCTTAAATTCCAATTTGTCATGGGCCACTACCTTTATATCATGCCATACAAATCAATTACTACTAGAAATTTGAAATAAAAATGTACAAGTCTATAATTTCATTATTAGGTTTTACAGACATAAAATTATGATGTTCACTTGCTATAAAAGTTTTTAGCCAGGCATGGTGGTACATATAATCCCAGTTTAGGAGACTGAGACGGGAAGATTGAGAATTCAAGGCCAGCCTGGCTTATATAGTGAGATCCTGTCTCAAGTAAGTTTCTAAACACTCTCAATTTCTATATTTAACTCATTAATGGCTAGTAACAAAATGAACAGATCAGCCATTTGTGGACCACACTGAATACCACTGATACAGATGTGCATATATTTTTACATTTAAAAAGATTCGGCCAAATGTAGTGGCGCTGTAACCCCAGCCACTCCAGAGCCTGAGCCAGGAGGACTGCAGGTTCAAGGCCAGAGGGAGACTACACAACTTAATGAGACTGTGTCAATAAATCTAACTTCATAAAAGGCTGGGGATATAGCACAATTGTAGAGCACCTGTTAGCACAAGGCCCTGGGTTCCATTCCCAATACGAAAAAAAAAAAAAAAGATTTTAAATAATACACCACAAAATATATATAAAGCAAAATGTCTGCATTTAATCTTGTAAAGGTGGAATTAGATGCCAGGCACAGTGGCACACGCCTTTAATCCCAGTGGCTCAGAAGGGTGAGGCAAGAGAATGGCAAATTTGAAGCCAAAGGCAGCCTGTGTAACTTAGCAAGACCCAGTTTCAAGATTGTTGTTGTTGTTAGGTGCCGTTGAGTCGGTATCTGACTCATAGCGACCCTCTGTACAACAGGGGAAACACTATTGTCAGTGCTTCTCTGCTGTGCATAGGGTTTTCAATAGCAGACTGATTTTTGGGAGGGGGTTGCCAGGTCCTTCTCCCAAGCCTACAGCTTCTGGTGTTCCCAGGGGGTCTCCCATCTAGGTACTAACCAGGCCCGACCCTGCTTAGCTTCCAAGATCTGACGGGATCGGATGCCACAGGGCTATGGTTGCAGGCAGTTTCAAGATAAAAAATTTAAAAATGGGGAGCTGGGGGTAGAACGCTTGCAAAATATGCATATAAGGCTCTGGGTTTAGCTCCTCCAGGCAGAAAGAAAGAAGAAAAGAAGGAAAGAGAAAAAAGGGAGAGAGAGAAAAGGAAGGAGGGAAAGGGAAGGGAAAGGGAAGGAAAGGAAAGAAGAGGGAGGAAGAAAGAGAGAGAGAAAGAGGGAGGGAGGGAAGAAGGACGGAAGGAAGGAAGGAAGGAAGGAAGGAAGGAAAAAGGTAGAATTAGAAAAGATTTTTACTGTTTTGTTTACTGTGCTTATCTTTATTTGTTACATGTCTAAGGACAGTATTATAGTCATGCATTGCAAGATGTTTCTGCTGACAATGAATCACACATGACGATGGTCCCATAAGATTTATAATGGAGCTGAAAAAACCCTATCACACAGTGACATTGCAGACATCATGCCATTATAGTACAACTCACTGTGTGTCTGTGGTGATCTTGTATACATACCTATTTGCCCTGCTGCCAGTCATAAGAAAGTATAGCACAGTTATGTACAACACACAATTCTTAAAGACAATATATAATGTTACTGATTTATGTATTTACGATACTGTACTTTTATCATTATGTTAAGAATGTACTCCTATTTTTTTTTTTTAAATGCATGCTGTGACACAGCAACATGTTGCTCTGGCCTCATCCTCATACACCCCATGTTTACTGCATCTCTAGACTGCATCAAGAGGCCATGTAAAGTGATGGGCCCATACTATCTAGGTTTATGTGTAAGTAGGCTGTGTGATGTTCACATAATGACAAAATTGGCTAACACTGCGCTTCTCAGAACACGTCCCCACTGTTAAGTGATGCATGATTGTACTAAAGTAAAAAATTTTTACCAAATTGTTGGTGGTTTGGCCTGAAATATTTTTCTATTCTCTTTCTCTCTCAATTTCTCTTGTCTTCTTAGTAATTTAGAGGCGAAATGAAAGCAGGCACTTCCCTTTCATTTCTATTACAAAATAATGCTATATAAAATTTCCAAAGTATTATTTTCCTACTTCAAAATGGTTAGAAAACTAATGCCAATACTTCTAACTGCTTCATCCCCAAAATGAGGAGATGAAATAACACGAAAATTTACTTTCTCAAGGCAACATAAGCTGTGTACCACAACTGAAGAGAGAAAAAAGCTTTCTCCAAATCCTCACAAGTTTATAAAAATCACCTCAAGCATGGGAAAGAGAGAAATAAAGCAACTGTATATAAATCTACAGAAATAATACAAAATAGGAGTAAAAAGAAATTATTCAGCTGGGCACTATGGTATAAGCCTATAATCCCTGAAACTTGGGAGGCTGAAGCAGGAGGATTCCAAGTTCAAGATCAAATCTTGTCTCAAAATAAAAACAAAAAAGGATCTAGGAATGCAGCTCAGTGGCAGAGCAGTTGTCTAGCATGTGCGAGGCCCTGAGTTCAACCCTCAGTACCACATAAATAAATAAATATATAAACAAACAAATAAATAAATCGACATACTGTAATATATCTCTCACAGGAAGGGCAATTAGTCTGAGCTTCATTGTTTCAACATGTATGTTTTTAGAGGTTTTTACAAGACTTGATTGGGGCTGGCTTGAGATTTTATTTTTTTTAATCCAAGCACATTGCAGTTTCCAGTAGGAATACATATAACTATCTCTAACATAGGAAACAGTCATGATAATAGAAGTACTCAACCAATGAAAACAATTATTTTTCTTCCAAGTTCTAAGTTAAAGATTCAATTTGTTAGCAGTGTTCCAACCACTGTCCCAGCCTCAAGAACAAACATTCCATTGCTTCAAAGGGGACTCTTAAGGAAGTGGCACCTAAAGAAATCACCATTTCCTTCTTCACCTAGATTTCCCGCTTCTGTGATTATTTTCTTATCATGAATTCCTAGAAATGGAACTCCTAAGTCAAAAAACCCTAAAACTAAAAAGAAAGGATCTGACACAGGGTTCTGGAGAATCCAGTGGCAGTCTGCATAGCACACATGAAACCCTGGGTTAAACTGCCATTACAGAAAAAAAATAATAAAATAAAGTTTAAAAATAATGAAAAGTAAGTTCTATTATAAGCTGCTTATTTTGTCATGAATTGTCACTGCGAGTAGCTCTGCATTATAAGCAACGTGTAAGAATGTTCACAGCAGCACTTTTGTAATAGCAGAAACCTGGAAACACTCTGAGAAAAGAATGGATACATATACTGAGTATATTCACATAATTTATACTAGAGTGAAAATGATGTAACCACAGCTATAGATAGAAATATATATATTAGAAACCATACTGACTTTTATTTATTTTTGATACTCGGGGGCTGAACTCAAGGCCTAGAGCATACTTTGCAAATGCTGTACCACTGAGCTGCACATCAATACTCTGGTTTTTTTTTTTTTATCTTGAGAAAGGGTCTCCGTAAATTATGCAGGTTGCCCCTGGCCTTGAGAAACTGTGATCTTCCTGTCTCAGCACCCTGAGTTGCTAGGATTACAGGTGTAATCCCACAGCCAGGCCCATGTTGACTTTTAAGAAAAAGTGAGTCGAAGAAGAAAATAAATGCTTCCATTTACAGAAAAGTTCAAAAACAGCCAAACTAAATAATTATGTTACTTAGAGACATAAAAATAATAAAGTAAAATAAACCAAAGGTGAGGGATATGGCTTGGTGGTAGAGCCTAAGATGCAGAAAGCCTTAGGTTTGTACCACCAAAAACAAAACACAACAAAACTAGGCGAGTATGGTGGTACACATCTGTCATCTCAGCACTCAGAAGGCTGAGGCAAGAGGATCAGGATTTTGAGGCCAGTCTCGACTACATGGTGAGATCTCGTCTGTAATCTTCAAAGGTCATAACAACATGATATTTTTATTTTAAATTTATGTGGTAGTGAGCACACAAGCACAAACATCCACTGTTACTGTTTTTTATATCTTACACATATCCCACACAAAACTTTTATATCTAACTCAAAGTTGAATAAATGTTTTTTAATTGGATGAATGACTATCCCTTGTCCCTCAGGTGACTCCAGCCTACCTGGTAACTCGGTGTTACCGAGTACTGAATTCCCGTCGCTGACTGCATGGTGTCAGACACCGCTTCATATACAGGAGGGGCAGGGGCAAGCACCCGGTGCTGGTGAGGAAAAGCCTCTGTGCTGCCAGGAATCCGACGCTGCTGGGCCGCATACACTGGTGACTCCTGGTCATCCAAACGTCGCTTCATTCTGCACTCATGCTCAAGGATGCACTACAAAACCTACAGAAACCAAAAGCAATAACATGCAAGTAAACTCTCTCTGCTGTATGTTATGTACAAGTTAGGACCAGCTGCCCAAGTTAATGTAAGCTTAACTCCCAGAACCTACCCACCCCATCTCAGAGATGATTACCAAGTAGTCCATGCATGCGTTCATACCATGATAAGTTCATACCCATGAATAAGCTATAACTGAAAAAGCCCAAAATTTAAATAACAGTTTTAATCAACTTGGTACTTTGTTGTTGTTGTTGTTGTTAGGTGCTGTCAAGTTGGGTCCGACTCATACTAAATTGAAAAATAATGTCCAATTTAAAAATACAAACAACATTTTTCTCCTTTTCTACTTACTCCCCTCAAATGCTATCCTTCCTAATATTAATTACCCACATGCTGCAAAAATATTCATTCTTTTTAACTATTCTCAAAACCTGCTACTACAATTGAGGTTAATTTTTTTTTTTTTTAAACCAATAGGGTCTCAGGAGGTAAACCCAGGCTAGCCTCAAACTCACAATCCTGCCTCAGCCTCCCAAATGCTGGGATTGCAGGCCTACATGACCACATCCCAGCTTAGGGTCTAAATTTTAAAATAGCAATTGTTTCTCTAATTAATTAAATGTTATCATGGATAAAGCACTGGGCCAGGAGGCCTGGCTTATCAATTTAAGAAGCTATGTACAAAGCAGGGCATGGTGGCACACACTGGTTATCCCAGTACTCAGAAAACTGAAGCATGAAGATCAAAAGTTCAAGGCCAGCCTGGGCTACAGAGTAAGACTCTATCTATAAAAACAAAAACAAGACAAAACGAAAGAAGCTGCCTGTTTCAAATAAGTTAGTTTCTCTAACTAAAAAAAATCAGAAAGTTGGAATAGATGACTTCTAAGTTTTCTTCTGCCTGCAGCTGTAGCACTGTGGCTTCCAATCCCATCAGATCTTGGAAGCTAAGCAGGGTTGGCCCTGGTTAGTACTTGGATGGGAGACCGCCTAGGAACACCAGATACTGTAGGCTTTGGAGAAGGACCTGGCAAGCCACTCCCAAAAATCAATCCACCATTGAAAACCCTATGAATAGCAGAGAAACACTGACAGTAGTTTCGCCTGTTGTATGGAGGGTCACTAGGAGTCAGATCCAACTCAATGGCACCTAATAACGACAAGTTTTCTTCTGGCTCTAACATTCTTTAATACAAGAGGAGATTTCTTCAGCTTCATCATACCTTTGTAGGGGACATTTCCCTTATGGCAGGACACAAAAGTCTAATAGCACTTCGCCCAGGAATCCACTTGAATCTTTTCAGAACTTTCCAACATCAGTATCAATAATGCAAGCATAATGCACCATAATTAAGAAAGAATGCTCCAGCCACCCAAAAACAAAATGAGAACAAGCCTCACCACTGTTCCAATCACAAAAACTCTTAAATAAGACATCATTCCTGTTGTTAGACAGTAAAAATTTCAATAATAGTGGGAAGATTTAGCAAGCTACTCCCCTCACTTGAAGTAAGACTCATAAATAAATAGCCTATACCTAATCTCTAGGTCTGCCCACCCCTCTTTTCTTCATTCCCTGGGGGCACAAAGGCCCAAGGAGGAAGCAGCCCTCAGGTGTCCACTCTAATCCTCACTCTAAAATAGTATCTCAGGTTTTTCTCATATCTCACAAACCTATGTTGGACTCTGACACAGCAGCAAAATTGTTTAATTTGCAAACTGGCCATTTTTAATATTATCTTTCTCAAAATCTCAAGCCATAAATATGCTCTGTGCTATAACTTTTGATCAAAGAACAAAGCCTCCCAAGATTGTGTGTGCTAATACCCTGAACTCAGTGAGGGTTGACTATGAGTCAGATAGGACTCCACGGCACCTAACAACAGTTAACTGGAATTGAAAACAAACTGTTGACAGCTTCTGAGGGGAAATAATTTAAAATGTCCGGAATATGTTTCCCTAGTATGAATTAAGGGCTGGGATTTAGCTCAGTTGGTAGAGCGCAGTGCTGCAGTCTCTGAGGTCTCGAGTTCAATTTCCAGCACCGCAAAAATGGGAGAAGGACCTGGCAATCCAATCCCAAGGCAATCCCGAAACAGTCAGCCATTGAAAACCCTATGAGGGTCCCTATGAGTTGGATACCGACTCAACAGCACACAACAACAACAACAGTATGAATTAGTATATTTAGCTTAGTATTTCAAAAATTTTTAAGATACATAGGGGTTAGAAATATAGATTTATACATGCTATTTGATATCTGAAAGGTCAGTTGACTATGAACACTAAACTTCAATCTATTTTGGGTTAAGGAACTGGGTCCCCCAAATAGAGTAAAAAGCCAAAGACGTTTTGGTTGCTACCTCTATCTGTGAGGGCTAGGGTTTAGCTCAGTTGGCAGAGTGCCACTCTGCACTCTCTGAGGCCCGGGGTTGGATCCCCAGCACTGCAAAAATGGGAGAAAGACTTGGCAGCCCACCCCTAAAACAATCCCAAAACAATCAGCCACTGAAAAATCCTATGAGGGTTGCTGTGAGTTGGACACAACTTGACAGCACCAAACAACACTTCTATCCACGACCTATAGCACAATTTGGTCTTGGTTTCTTGTAGTTTAAAACTGAAATGTTTAAATTCTGAGATTGATCTCTGCAACCAAAAGCCAATACTTTATAAATGGTAAACCAAATGTGTATGAAGAGCACAGAAAAGGACTTTGAAAAACCCACTACACTCTGTGTCAAGAACTGAATTCTAGCGCAACTGTGGCATGAAGCTTTGGTTTGTTCTATTTTCTAATGCGGGGGAGAGGCAGTCAGACTACATTGTCACAGACTACATTAATGATTCCCAAATGTTGGTCTATGGGCCAGTCTATAGGAAAATGAAAAAAAGGGGGGAGATGGGGAGGGGATAAACCCCAAAAAGGATTGTAGTGGAGTTTTCATTGATTAAGTATAAACCACTAAGATTTATTCTAAGAGCATGGTCTATCTTTTTTTTTTTTTTTTTTTTGCTATTAAAATACCACTTCTGGGCTAGGGCCCTGACTCAGCAGTAAAGCACTAACCTAGCATTCACAACGCCCTGGGTTCAGTCACCAGTACCATCAAAAAACAAACCAAAGATTTTTTTCCTTGTCATTTTTATTTTACCATTCTAGGGATTGAACCCAGGGCCTTGTACATGCTAGGCAAGTGCTCTACCACTGAACTACATTCTTGGCCAGTAATTGTGATTTTATAAAATATCTAACTTCATTCACCTCTGTTTTCTTCACAGACTGCTTTTACAACACTGAAGAGGCTTCCCAGGGCCTGTGGTTTCTCTGAACTATACTTTCTACAGTTTTATCAATCACCACTTATATCCTATTTCCTGTCTATCCAATCAGTCATGTTCCCTCAACTTTTACAGTCACTCCTTTATTTCAGGCCTTCATCATCGCTCACCTAGGCAGTTGCCAATACACTCCAGCTTCCCTCCTCCTCTAGTCTATCTTCTACACTGCTTTCAAAATGATCTGCCTCAAATGTAAATCCATCACAGGGTTCCTATCACTTAAAATACAATCCAAATTTCTTAGTTTAATCTATAAAATCCTTTCTTGAGAACCAGGTAGAATGTCATGTCCCAGTGAGGCGCTTGGGCAACACAGACAGACCCTATCTCAAAGGAGAAAGAAAGCGACAGCAAGAGAAAGAGAGAGAGAACGTGAGAGAGATAGGGATGAATAAAGAAAGAAGAAAACTCTTTTGTACAGACTGGAGGAGCAGTATTCGTGTGTGTGTGTGTGTGTGTGTGTGTGTGTGTGTGTGTGTGTGTGTGTGGTACTTGGGGGTTGAATCCTGGGGTCTCACTCATACTTTGCAAGTGTTCCACCACTGTACTGTACCTCCAGCCCACATCCCTTTTTTTCCGAGTCAGGGTCTCCTAAATTACACTGGCTGCCTCTGGCCTCAAACTTGCAATCCTCCTGCCTCCACCTCTGAGTTGCTAGGATTATAGGTGTGTGCTGCCACCTAGAGGAGGAATTTACCTTAGTTATTATCTCCCTCCAGTCCTGACCAAATGCCTCTCCACTCCCTTAAGCCTCAAACCTGTAAAATTCTTCAAGGTAGGGTCATTTGCAACTTTGTTTGCATTCCCCATGTCTATCACTGTGGGGTCCAATCCCTTCAGATCTCGGAGGCTAAGCAGGGTCAGGCCTGGTCAGGACTTGGATAGGAGACTGCCTGGGAATATCAGGTGCTATAGGCTTGGGAGAAGTACCCCCAACCCTCCCCCCCAAAAAAGAAAAAAAAAATCGGCCATCGAAAACTCTACGAATAGCAGAGAACCACTGACAATAGTATTTTGTCTGTTGTACATAGGGTCCCTATGAGTCGGACACTGACTCAACAGCACCTAATAACAATAACATGTCTAACATACTACAGACACTCAAATATAGTCATTCCTTGGTAGTCACAGATGATCAGTTCCAAGAATTGCCCCTCTACGGATACCAAGATCCATGAATGCTCAGGTCCCTTATAAAAAATGGGGCAATATTTGCATATCACCTACACACATCCTCTAGCATATTCTCCCATATACTTCAGATAACCTCTAGATTACTTATAATACCTAATGCAATGTGAATACTATAAAAATAGTTGTTATGCTCATGGATACAGAGGGCCAACTATACTGAATTTGCAGAAGAGAAAGAATAACAGTAAGAGTTAACATACACTGAGTGCCCAGCATCAACCTAAACAATTCACAAATACTAACTTAACTCTCACAACAACTCTGTAAGTACTGTTATTCTTATTTATTTATTTAGGAGGCGGTCGCTTTGTTTTTTAGATACAAGGTCTCAATTACGTAGGCCAGGCTGGCCTTGAATTTGCAACCTCCAGAGTGCTGCCATTACAGAAGCATGTCACCATGCCCAGCTCTATTCCCTATTTTATAAGGAAACTGAAATACAAAGATTAAGTAAACTGGCCCAAGTTACACAGCTATTATGAAGCAAGGCTGGTATGTAGATCCATGAAATCTGCTTCTAGAGTCTACACTCCTAACCACCTCAATATCCCACCTCTCCCAGAAGAGAAGAAATGACCAAAGAATCCCTTTACTTATTTAAGGGACAGATGCACTGAGAACCTTCAGCTTTCTTTAATCTATCAAATCACTTAACTAATTCATCTTTTCTGCAGCTTCAACCTAATTAAGCAGGAACGCTCAGAGAGCACAGAGGAAGGTGGCAGATGATATAAGCCCTTGCCCACTAAAAGCTTAAAAACTAGATTGGAAGCCCATCTAATAATTAAAGAAATGTAAAGCAAAATGATATTCACCCCAAAGCAACTGGAAAAAATGAAAAGAAAATGATAATGGTCTGTGTCAGCAAGAGCATATGGAAATCCTGCTAGGGAAGTTTTAATTGGTATAGTCTATTTGGTTGGCAACTTATAGGCATCTATGAAAAAGACAAAAATGCACACCCTTTAACCAAGCAATTCCACTTCTAGGTCTCTATCATACACATCTGCCAAGTATATCTATGGCAGCAACCCATCAATAGCTAAATGAACTTGGTAATCCACATTATGGAAAACTACACAGCAATTACAAAGGTAACGATTTACCTACAATTAAAGACATGTCAACTATGAAATATAAACAGTGTGATCTCATGTATGCACACACAATGTATTCAAGATTTGTGCATTTTGGCCGGGCGTGGTGGTGCACGCCCACAATACCAGCTAGTCAGGAGGGAGCAGCAGGAGGATCACAAGTTTGAGACCAGAAGCAGTCTGCATAATTTAGTGAAATGCTGTTTCAAAAAGTAAAAATAGGCTGGGGATGCAGCTCAGTGATACAGCACTTGTAAAGCATGCAAGCACAAGGCCCTGGGTTCAACCCCCAGTACCACACACATAAAAAAAGGTTGTGCATTTTATTACATGCTTGGGTTGAAGTGTACTAATATCTGCAATTTTACTGTAAAATACATCAAGAAATTAGATTCATGGATGAGGGAGGTGTATATAGACAGATGTATGATAAAGCCATCAATAAAGAATGAGAATAATAAAATATAGGCAGTGCACATATGGGTGGTCTTCACTACAAGATTCTATAAATTTTGCTGTAGAGTTAAAAATAGTCACAATACAATTTTGGAAGGAAAAGCTAACACTAAAGAATCAATTTATGAGCAATATAAATAAGTATTACAAATCAGGAAAGGGGCAGAGACATATACATTGGGGAAAACTCTACAAAAAGAAGTTTCACTCTTGAAAATTAGAAGCTGGCACCATGGTGGACACTTATAATCCAGGGACTCCAGGGGCTGAGGCAGGAGGATCATGAGCTTGAGGCCAGAGGAAGCCTGCACAATTTGATGAGACCCTGCCAAATAAATAAATAAATAAGGGTTTGTCGGTGTAGCTCAGTGGTGGAGCACTTGCCTAGCATGTGTGAGGCCCTGGGTTCAACCTCCAAGTGCTGCTAAATAAATAAATAAATGAATAAAAATAAAAAGGGGGCTCAGGGTACAGCTCAATAGCAAACTGCTTACGTAGCATACATGAGGCCCTAGGTTCAATCTCCCAGTACTGGGGAGAGAGAGAGAGAGAGAGAGAGAGAGAGAGAGAGAGAGAGGGAGAGGGAGGGAGGGAGGGAGGGAGGGAGGGAAAGAAAAGGAAAAGGAAAAGGAAAAGAAAAAGAAATTAGTAATGAATTAGGACATGGAAGTATACAGTATGAAATTAAAGTTTTACAGTAACTTACAGACAATAAGCTCACAGCAGTACAACTGTGGCATCATCACATCTTGGAAGCTAAGCAAGGTCAGGCCTGGTTAGTACTTGGGAGATCACCTGGGAACACCAGGTGCTGTAGGCTTGGAAGGAGCTAGCAACCCACTCTCAAAAAACAATCAGACATTGGAAACCCTACGAATAGCAGAGAAGCCTTAACCATACTGTTTTGTCTGTTGTACATAGGGTTGCCATGAGTTGGGCACTGATTCGATGGCACCTAACAACAACACAGACAATAAAGAGCTATTTACAATCTTTGCCAATTAATCTATTCCACAAATAATTATCAAGTGCCTACCAACTGCCAGGCCTAGGGTTTATTAGCTCAGTTGGTAGAGTGTTGCTCAGTACTTCCTGAGGACCAGGGTTTGATCCCCAGCACCACAAAAATGGGAGCCTTCTCCCATTTTTGGCACTCCATGCCTGAAAACAGTCACTGAAAATCCTTTGAGGGTCTCTATGAGTCAGACACGACTCAACACCACTTAACAACAACCATCACCAATTGCCAGGTACTGTGTGCTTAGTGTTAGGGTTCTAGAACTGAACAAGGAATTTCCTGTCCCACAACAACGAAGTTTTCCATATATGACTGCTATCAGCTGATGTGCTCCTCAACACAATCCTGTCAGATGCAGAGATGTGGAACTCTCCTATTTTGAGGAAAAATAATGCTCAAATTAAATGACTTATCCAAGGTCCCATACATGACTAAAGCAGCAAAGGGTATTTGGCACGGTGCTGCCTGCCTGCAATCCCAGCACTTGGGAGGCTGAGGCAAGAGGATCAATTCAAGTTCGAGGACAGCCTGCCTACATAGAAGGTCCAGGTCACCCTGGGCTATAGTGAGACCATGTTTCAAAAACACCACCACCTAAAATAAATAAATAAATAAATAAATAAATAAATGCCACGAGCAGCAAGAGGTTAGACTTTTTCCTTGGACTATATGACCAATCTGTAGGAGAAAAACCAGACAGACCATGAAATCCCACTTGCAGAGGGTACAGTATAGTCTGTCTATAAAGTATCTGAATGCCAAATGGTGAGGCCAGAGTAAGACATCAAGGTATTTTCAAGGCCTCTTTCAGCTCACATGATTTTCATCTGTCACTATGGTCTCCAACAATTTCAGATTTTAGTATATTTGCTGCCAAAGTGAGTACCAATTTCAGATTTACAATGCAGTGTCATCAGAAATCTAATCTATAAAAATAAAAGTAGAAAAAGAAAAAAATTAAAAAGGGATAGAAAGCTGGGAATGGTTGTGTACACCTGTAATTCCAGCACTTGGGAAGCTGAGGCTAGAAGATTCTAAATTCATGGCCAACCTGGGCTACATGGCAAGACCCTGTCTCAAAAAACAGGGGGAGGAGGGTTAGAAAATAGGGGGAACACTGAAGTGAACAATGGCATCAGAACATTAAAAATTCATCTGGTCATGTGTTGTAATAAAAAACTATGAATCATTATGCAAAGGAATCATAATTCCCAAATAAAGCAAGTGCAGTAGGGCAATTCTGAGACTAGGAAACTGAAGAAGGTTAGAACAACTGGGAAGTGAATTCCACATCTGAGAGAATGAGAATAAACAGAGGTTAAAGGCTAACTCTGAAGAAGAAAAAGAATAATTTTCAAGCCAGGCGCGGTGGTGCACACCTGTAATCCCAGCAGCTTGGGAGGGGGAGGCAGGAGGATTCCAAGTTCAAAACCAGAGGCAGTCTGCGTAATTTTGCAAGACCCTATCTCAAAAAGTAAAAAAAAGGAGACGGGGCTGTGGGTGCAGCTCAGTGATCCAGCACTTGCAAAGCATCCAAGTGCAAGGCCCTGGGTTCAACCCCCAGTACCACACACACACACACACACACACACAAACAAAAGAACAATTTTCTACTTCTACAACCCCAAACATCTTTAATAACGATAAGAAACTGGCCTCCTAGAAATCCAGATATTTGCCAGGTGTGGTGGCTCCCGCGTGTAATTCTGGAAATTTAGGAAGCAAAGGCAGAAGGATCAAAGGTTCAAGGCCAGAGTTAGACTGCATAAGTTAGTGACACCATGTGTCAAGATACAAAATAACTGAGCTGAGAGTGCAGCCCAGTTGTAGAGCACTTGGGACCTTGGTTCAACCCAAGTACAAAAAAAAAAAAAAAAAAAAAAAAAAAAAAAAAAAAAAAAAAAAAAAAAAAAAAAAAAAAAAAAAAAAAAGGAAAAGGAAAAGAAATGTAGACATTTATCCATGGTTATTAACATTCAAATGGAAGCCAAGTACCATGCACACAATTCAGCTCAGGAGACTGAGGAGTATCACAAGATAGAGACCATAGGCAGCCTGTACAACTCAGCAAGATTGTGTCTCAAAATAAATTTTAAAAAGGGGCTAGGGATGCAGCTTAGTAGTGGAGCATTTGCCCAGCATGTACAAGGCTCTAGATTCTATCACCCAGCGCTGCAAAAACAATTTTCCTAAATAAAATAAAAACTGAAACAGAAAACCAAACTTTAAAGAAGGGTTTCTTTTTCACTAACATAAAGTTCGCAAATAATTGCCTTGAAGAGGACCATTCAGTAAGCACAAAGTAATAATGCATGTGGATTACACACTGCCCTATTTCAGAAGCTAAAATAACTAAAATACACAATAATTTATTCTCCTTAAAGTGCCTCTTGTTTATGGCTTAGTGCACATCATAGTGCCTCTTAATTCTGTACTGATATAATCTTAAATAAGACAACGGAAGTTCCTTTATTTTATTTTTAATTAAAAAAAATATCTCCTGAGCTGGGCACGGTGGCACATGCCTGTAATCCCAGCAGCTCGGGAGGCGGAGGCAGAAGGATCACAAGTTTGAGACCAGAGGCAGTCTGTGTAACTTAGTGAGACCCTGTCTCAGAAAGTAAAAGAAAATGGGCTGGGGGTGCAGCTCAATGGTCCAGCACTTGCAAAGCTTGTAAAAGTGAGGCTGGGGGTTCAACCCCCAGTACAGAAAAAAAAAAAAAAAAAAAAAAAAAGTCTTCTAGGGTTACTACAGGCTGGGATTTAGCTCAGGTGGTAGAGCACTGCACTGCAGTCTCTGAGGTCCCAAGTTCAATTCCCAGCACCGCAAAAATGGGAGAAGGACATGGCAATCCACTCCCAAGGCAATCCCGAAACAGTCAGCCACTGAAAACCCTATGAGGGTCTCTATGAGTCGGATACCGACTGGACGGCACCTAACAACAACAACAACAAGGGTTACTATCTTTTCTTGGTAATCAACATCACATGAAAATCACATAAAATGAGTCCTGGCCAGTTTATTTAAAAGAATAAGTGAAAATTTAAGTTTCTTTTCAAAGCAAAGAAATTTTTATCAGAGTATAAACTGAATATAAGTTCCCACAATAGTCTGCCCACAAAAGTTTACTTCAAAACCTGTCCAAAAACACACCTCAGAATTTAAATTTGCTAAGAAACGAAACCTACTCTGGAATAAATTCAAGGCACTCTACCTAGAATTCCCATATTGCCTAGAATTATAGCTCAACAAGCTGGGTGTGGTGGCGCACACCTGTAATCCCTGCAATTTGGGAGGTGGAGGCGGGAGGATCGCAGATTCCAGAGGCAGCCTGTATCAATTTTAAAAAATTAATAAGGTTGGGGTGCAGCTCAATGGCAGAGCACTTGCAAAGCATTTCTGAGGGTCCAGGTTCAGCCTCGTAGTATAGCATAAAGTAAAAGAAAAGAAAAATGTAAAAAGAAAATGAAAAATGGGCTGCGGGTGCAGCTCAGTGGTAGGAGCAATTGCAAAGTATGTGTAAGACCTTGGAGTTCAGGGACCCCCTCCACAGAAAAAAATTACAGCTTGGTCAAACTGACTCATTCTTCTTGATCTAATACCCAAGACCCTATGAATTCAGTTTTTACAGCGTTCTAATGCATTGGTCCTCAACTACAAGAGGCCCCACTCATCACCCACAGGCATATTTAATAATGCTAGAAGACATGTATGGTTGTCATAACTAAAGAGGGGGTGCCACTGGCATTTCAAGGACAGAGGTAATGAATTCTGCAAATGTCCTACAATGTACAGGATAGCCCACCAAAACAAATTATTTGGTCTCAAATGTCAATACTACACCAAAACATTGACCTAATAACAATTCCCTTTGGCATATATCTTTGGTTAATGTTGGTGAAATTATTATTATTTAGCTTCTTTATTTTTGCAGTACCGGAGGATTGAACCTGGAGCTTCACATATGCTTTGGTCACTCAGCCACACTTCTAGCACCTTTTTTAAACTTTAGTTTATTTTTACAGTATAGGGGGTGAGGGGTTGAATCCAGGCCTTCACATGCTAGGCAAGTGCTCTCTAGCCTGAGCCACATCTTGCAACCCCCTTTTTATTTTTTATCTAGAGATAAGACCTCACTAAGTCACCATTGCTGCCCCTGGCCTGAAACTTACGAGACTCCTGTCTTAGCCTCCCAAATCACTGCTATTACAGGCATGCACCACAGCACCCAGCAATGCCTTCTTTCTTTATGGCATATGATTCACCTTTAACCTTCCGTACAGCAGAAAAACTTATCATCATTTACCATTTGGGCAAAAAAAAAAAAAACAACAACTCACAAATCCAATTGTTTATTCCATAGTTTCCTGGTTTTTAATACGTAAATACCCCAAATGAAGCCACATGTGGTGGCAAGTGCCTGTAATCTCAGTACTTCGGAAGCAGAGGTGGAAAGATCAACTCAAGTTTGAGGCCAGCCTAGACTACATAGTGAGTTCCAAGTCAGCCGGGGTTACACAGAGATCTTGTCCCTCCAGCCTCAAAAATAATAATAATAAAAAAAGAACAAAAAAACCCAAAAGACGAACCTTACCATACCCCATACACGAGGAGCGAAGGCAGGGGAGGTAACATCCTTTCAAATCCAACCAACTATTCTGGGTTAAACTTCCTGTGTATGTGATTCTCTTCTCTCTTTCTCTCCTTTTCCTCCTCTCTCTCTCTTCCCTCTCTCCCTTCCTTCCTTTCCCCCAGTATCATCAGATGTAAAACTTTAAAAACTTAGCTCAGCTGGGCAAGGTGGCATATGCCTGTAATTCTAGCAAGGTGAAGGAAGTGTAATTCAGGAGGTGAAGGAAGGACAGGACGATCACAAGTTTGAGACTAGACGCAGCCAGAGGCAGTGTTCATAATTTAGCAAGACCCTGTCTCAAGAAAAAATGTATAAAAGAGTCTGGGGAATGCATCTCGGAGGTAGAGCACTTGCAAAGCATGCCTAAGGCCCTGGGTTTAGCTTCCCAGTATCACCAAAAAGAAAAAACAAACAAACAAAAACCCCTCATAATTTTGTTGAAGAGAGTCTTTATTCCATAATTGCAAGTATCTTTGCACTCCGTAAGAGCCAATTCAAATGATTGAGCCAATAGGTTTATTCCTTTCTATGTCATGTTTCCTTCCAATCACCTCTCCATATCTGCCTTTGGCATCCATCTACTCACAAACTATACTGGGTAAGTACTGGTGCACAAACACCCTAAAAGATGAAACACACCCTTGTAGTAAATTACAATGGTTTTCATTATCATACAAAAAAATCACATCCAACATGGGCACAATGGTGTGTTCTATAGTCCCAGCTACTGGGGAGGCTGAAGCAAGATCATTTGAGCCCAGGGTTTTGAGGTCAGTCTGGGAAGCATAGCAAGACCCTCTCTTAACAAGGCCCTGGGTTTGAGCACCAGCATTGCCAAAAAAGAAGAAAAAAAAATTCATACCCTTAACTCCTTCCTGTTGACTACCTGGATGGGCATAAACTTTTACTTTTTTTCCTCAGAAATACACTGTGCACATAAATTCTTAAGTTTGAGAAAATCCACCTGGTGTATCATTATTTGAAGACTCCTATTTTGCCATTTGGCTTATCCAATCAATTTTACCATCATCATTACAGTCTAGAGTGCTGCTATCACATTAAGTTCATCTACTAATTCCTCTAGTAATTATGAAATGTCTTCCTCTATCAGTTTCCTTCTCTTTGTCATTATAGGGGGAATAGGAAAAGTTATGGATTCTCCATTATATTCAAGAAAGGCTTAAAAGTTGTACAAATAATATAAAGAATTATTAGTCAGATGTGATAGTGTTTGTGATAGCTGTAATCCTAGCACTCAGGAGACTAAGGCAGGAGGATCACAATTTCAAGGCCAGCCAGCCTGTGTTATGCAACGAGATTGTCTTAAAAAAAAAAAAAAGAAAAGAAAAAGAAAAAAAGAAAACAACAACAACAACACCACACAGAAAACAGAAAGAAAAAATGAATTATCACTTACTTCTTACCCAAATTCCCTAATCCTACAAATGTTAACACATTACATATTGTTTAACATGGTGCCTGCCAAATTCTTTTATACCATATTGAAAGAAACTATAATGCCAGGCACAGTGGGTCATGCCTGTAATCCTGACGACTCAGGGGGCAGAGGCAGGATGGTCGAGGGTTCAGGGCGAGAGGCAGCCTGTGCAATTTAGCAAGACCCTGTCTCAAGATAAAAAAATAAAAAATGGGCTAGGGGGTGCAGCCCAGTGGTAGAGCACTTGCAAAATATGCATGAGGTCCTGGGTTCAGCCCCCAAGTACTAGAAAAGAAATGAAAGAAAGAAAGAGATACTATAATGCTTTGGGCAAAGCAGTAAGAAAACTGAAGTGTAACAGTGATCTTTTTTCACTACTGCATCATCTTTCTACGCAATTCCTTCATTCTCTCCTTTTCCTATTATTTTAGTCCTTTTGGGCATGTTTGGGAATAACTGATGGGTAATGATGAAATAATTCCTAGGACAATGAAATACCCAAATGCTTCAACATACAGGAAAATAAGGTAACTAAGACCCCATAATACAGATGTATAAATAACAGCCAAAATGAGTTAATTCACTAGAAACAGTACATTTCTTTATTCTTTTGAAGACTTCTAATAAAAAATAATAGTCAAAAGCTAGGTGTGGCGGCCCACACCTGTAATCCCAGCACTCAGGAGACTGAGGCAGAAAGACTGACTTGAGTTCAAGGCCAGCCTAGTCTATATATCAAGTTCCAGGCTAACTTGGGCTATACATCAAGACTCTGTCTCAAAAAAACAAAAATAGTCACAAGATATAAAAACCTTTACAAGTAGTTTGTACTGCTCATAAAGAAATCAAGGCTAGGAATGGTGGCACACACCTGTAATCCCAGCAAATGGGAGATGATGCTGGAGGACGTTAAGTTTGAGGGCAACCTGGGCTACACAGAGAGACCCTGTCTCAAAAACCCAACTTAAGCTGAGTGCAATGGTACACACCTGCTATCCCAGTGACTCGGGAGGCTGAGGTAGGAGGACTAAAGGTTTGAAGCCAGAGGCAGTCTGTACAATTTAGCAAGACCCTGTCTCAAAATAAAAAATAAAAATGAAGCTGAGGGTACAGCTCAGTGGTAAGAGCACTTGCCTATCTCACGTGTAAGGGCCTGGGTTAAGCTCCATGAGGGAGGAGGGAGGGGGAGAGGGAGGGGAAAACTCATGTAGAGGAGATAGAATTTGAGAGCTATCAGCATTGTTTGGATTTCAGATGGCACTTATTACATCATGTCCCTCTTCTATCCAGGGCTGAGTTTGTTGTTAACTGTCATTGAATTAGCTCCAACTCATAGTGACCCTATTTACAAGAAAGTGAAACACTACCCAACACTGTGCCATGCATACAATCTTTTTACGTTTGAACCCATTTTTGCAGCCATTATGTACCTTCTCATTTTGAGTCGTGCCTCATCAACAAAAGGAGGTCCTAGAGGCTTTACTCCATTCCCATCATTAAGGTTGACTCTACTTTGAGGAGGCAACTCTTCCCTAGTTGTTTCTTGAATGCCTTCCATCCTGGGGGACTCATTTTCCACCACTATATTTGACAGTGCTTCTCTGCTATTCATAGGGTTTTCAATGGCCAGTTGTTTCAGGAGTGGGCTGCCAGGTCCTTCTCCCTAGTCTGGAAGCTCAGCTGAAACCTGTCCACCATGGGTGGTCGTGATAGTGTCAGGAAATACAGGTGGCAGCTTTCAGCTTTCAGCATCTCAGCAACATGCAAGCTCCCACAGCACAAGCTGACAAGACACCTGGGAGCTGGGTTAGCTCCCCATAATCAGGCACATTCACGCTTCTGTAGCTTAGATCAGACTGTGCTCCTAAATTAGTTGTGGAATCAAACTTATCAAATAAACCAACAAAATTGCATCTCAGATTTGCAAATAAGGGACAGTAGACCTATATATTCTTAAACAGTCCATATCACATCAAACCCAGCCCCAGAAAATACTAGCAGGACTGAGCAAGGGTCCACTGTCATGACACTGGTAAATTTAAGTAACAGGCAGACACATGACAGACAAGGTGTGGGGGTATCAAGGGCAAAGGAGGAACAACAAAGAGGAATATCAGTTAGAAACTGCTACCAATAAATGTCTAACTACCTTTAAAGCCAAATGCCACTAAACAGTTGGAGTCTCGAGGTAGAAAAACTTTGCATGCTACTCGAGTTTAGTTTGTAAACTATTTATCACCTACTGTGTACCAGTATTATGGGCTCTGAAGCTAACACAAAAATTAAATCCCAATCTAGAGCTGAGGGTGTAACTCAACAGTAGAGCACTTACCTAGCATGGAAAAGACCCTGGGTTTGATTCACAGCACCCTATCTCATCCTCTTGCCCAAAATCATTTCAGCTTAGTGCCATGGCAGACATCTATAATCCCAGTGACTCAGGAGGCTGTGGCAGGAGGATTGTGAGTTTGAGTCAGTTTGGGACACACAGTGAGTCCCTGCCTCAAACAAACAGAACAGCAAATTCAATGTCAACAAGATATCACCTCCATGAACATTTCCAATTGCTCTTCAGGAACACTTTAAGTGAGATGTCTAAGGACATTTAATAATTCACTACAAGAGCCGGGTGTGGTGGCACACACCTGTAATCCCAGCGGCTCAGGAGGCAGAGGCAGGAGGATTGCAAGTTCGAGACCAGTGGCAGCCTGTATAACTTAGTGAGACCCTGTCTCACAAAGTAAAAAAAAAAAAAAAAAAAAAATGGGCTGAGGGCAAAGCTCAGTGGTCCAACACTTGCACTTGCAAAGCATGCAGGCACGAGGCCCTGGGTTCAACCTCCAGTACTGAAAACAAAAACAAAAACCCAAAAAAACCACAATCCACTACAAGAGGATCTATGATTCCAAATTTTTCCTTCCTTTTTCTCATGTAACTGCTGTCTCTTCCTCCTCCTCCAAGGTGGGCTCTCCTTCTTCTACACTCCTTATAGTACTTTGTACAGTACTCTCTACTGATGGGCAGTAAAATCATGTGTCTACTTGCCTTTCCTTATAAGAATGTTAACTTCTTGGGGACAAAGACTCTTCCTTTGTCAGCCCAGAGCATGTGGTCAATAAATAGGTGTTGACTCCATTCACCTTAAGAACTGGAATCCCAATTTTCCTTCAAAGATGCTTTCAAAAGCACACTAATAGTTACTCAAAAAATTAAAGCTGGGTGCAGTGGCTTACACCTCCAATCCCAGCAACTCAGGAGGGTAAGGCAACAGGATCGCAATGTCAAAGCCAGAGGCAGCCTGCTTAGCAAGACCCTGTCCCAAAATTAAAAAAATTAAAAATAAAAATAAAAATTTGCTAGAGGTGCAGCCCTGTGGTAGAGCACTTGTAAAGTACAAGGGAGACCATGGATTCAACTCCCAAATACCATTAAAAAAGAAAAACAAAAAACAAACACGTACTTACCATATGATCCAATAATTCCACTTCTGGGTATATACCCAAGAGAACTAAAGGAAGGGCCTGAACAGATATTTGTGCATCCATGTTCATAGCAGAATTATTCACAACAGCAAAAAAAGTGGATGAAAACCCAAATGTCCACTGACAGATGAATAAACAAAATGTAGTACACACACCCACACACATGGGATTATCCAGCCTTAAAAAAGGTAGAAATTCTGACACGTGCTACAACATAAATGAGCCTTGAAGACATCAGGCTAAGTGAAACAAGCCAGTCACAAAGGACAAAAGTGTGAGAATTCCACTTTGGAACCTAGAGTAGTGAAATTCACAAAGACAGAAAGTGGAATGCTGGTGGCCAAGGCTGGGGAGAGATATAAGGGGAGATTTATTGCTTTTTGGGAACAAAGTTTTAGCTGAGGAAGATGAAAAAGTCCTAAAGATGGATGGTGGTGATGGCTGCACAACAACGCAATACCACTGAATTGTGCACTTAAAAATGATTAAATGGTAAATTTCATGCTGTATATATTTTACCACAATTAAAGCTTTCTAAAAAGCACAATGCTCCCTCTTCGTTGCGTATCCTTAGCCTAGAGACAACCGCAATCTAGCCTTAAGGGACTCTGGAAAGAGACTACTTGGGTTCAGATCCTGGGTTGGCTTCTTACCACACACCTAATCTCTCTGTGCTGCTGTTGCCTCATCTTTAAAACAAGTGTTTCAAGCCAGGCATGGTGGCACAACATGCCTGTAATCCCATCAACTAGGGAGGCAGAGGCAGGAAGATTGCAAGCTCAAGGCCAGAGGCAGCCTATGCAATTTACAAGACTGTCTCAAAATAAAAAATAAAAAAAGGGGCTGGTGGTACAGCACTTGTGTAGCATGTAAGAGGCTCTGGGCTCAATCCCCTACTGGAGAAAAAATACAGGGAGGCTATAGTTTGAAAAAGCACATGCTATCATTTTGAAGAACCTACAGAAATAAAGCTTAACAAATTCACTGCAGGAGGAATTATCTGTAAGAATTGCATAGCCTTGTAAAGCACTTCACTATACTACTGAATGCCATATACTCCACCTTTTAATTCTAACTAAAATTCCCAGGAACTAACATCTGTCCTGCACAGTTCTCCAGTATACTGTCTGTTGGCACCAATAGTGGAAACAGGACTATGCTTGCAAGAATCTTGTTAAATTTCTACCCATCTCTTTCCTTTAAAAGGGGGGGAGAAAGTCTCTTTAGAAAAATGATTAAAACCTTTGAATTAAAAAAATGTCCATTTTTCTGAGGCATTTAACTTTGAATAAAACTCCAGCATGTAATATTGATATCTGGAGAGTAAGAAGCATTTAGGATACCTTTCCTAACACAACATAACCAGTTTCTCTCTTTAATTCTTAAAGCCTAGATAGGATTTGTGACACTGGCACACTAACTAGACAGTATATTCTGTAAGGACATGAATTAGGTCTTCTGTATTACCCAGCACATGGCAATACCAATGGTGGAAATAACTTCAGACGGACTGAAGTTTCCTTGATGGCAAACTGTTCTCTGCTATTTGTCAGTTTACACATCAGTAAAAACACCCAGATTTTGCACCTCCACACCAATTCTATTACAGTCATCACTAAAATGCTTCTATTGCTGTTGCAACTTCCTTAACTGAGGAGGAAAGACTATTTACTCTCTTCCCGTTAGTATAGCCCAGGGTACCAAATTTTGAGTGACTACTGAGCAAAAGGACAAATCTAGAATCTAACTTCAGTTTAGATAATTAACCAGAGGCTCATTAGGATGTCAGTGCATAAATTATTGATTCTAGGTTTACTTTCTCATGAAAAATGTGAAAACAAGTAATTTCTTTTAACAAGAAAAGAGCATGTATTAAGTAAAAGTAAAAACTTCATCTAATGTGGTGGTGGTTGTTAGGTGCTGTTGAGTAGGAATCCAACTCACAGACTCTATGTACAACAGGCAAAACAGTATTGTTTCTCTGCTATTCATAGAGTTTTCAATGGCAGATTGTTTTTTGGGAGTGGGTTCCCAGGCAGTCTCCCATCCAAGTGCTAACCAGGCCTGACCCTACTTAGCTTCCGAGATTTGATGGATTGGAAACCACAGTGGTACAGCTACAGGCCTAGTGTGGTTACCCATACATTAAATCTGAAATGTCCTAAATGTCTTAAAGTAACTCTCAAACACAGGTTCGATGGTAATGTTGTAGAAAAGTCATATATGGAAGACTACATTAGTCCACATCTTACTCTACTCTCTGTATTAAAGGGCAAGAACACTAGGCTTTATAAAATATAAATAAAAAGTGATCTAGATGAACTAATGGAATCACACAAAACTAGCCAGGTGTGCTGGCACACACCTGTAATCCCAGCTATCGGGAAGGCAGAGGTAGGAGGATCGCAAGTTCCATGCTAGAGGCAGCCTGTGCAACTTAGCGAGACCCTGTCTCAAAATAAAAATAAAAGGGGGGGGGGCTGGAGGTGCAGCTCAGTGATACAGCACATGCACAGCATGTGCGAAGCCCTGGGTTCAACCCCTAGTACAGAGTGGGGGGGAGGAGAGTTGGACTTAAAAAAAAGATTCACCAGTGTTGTGGGTGTAGTTTAGTGATATGAACGCTTAGCATGTGCCCTAGGTGCAATCCTCAGCACTAAAAAGTAGAAACAAACGATTTTTAAAAAATCAATTTTTATAAACAGATCATTTTTGAAATTACAATGTAAATCCAGCCCTTCCCGTTGTAAACCTCAGCACTGTTAAGGGCAAGGGCTTCCATACTTCTTGCCTCTGCATGGCAAATTGGGTTTAAAGTCCTAAAGACCAAAAAGAGTCGCCAAACCCAGCTCTCTATCCACCATCCCACTGGTGCAAACGAAGCCCCGCCCCATCCAGCTACAGTAACTGAACATCAAGGGAACTCCAGAAAAGGTTGTCCCCGGCCACATTTCTAGTGTCTGATGACTCTCTGCCCCTCCCCACCACCGCAGCCACGGAAGCAGGATCACAGCACCAGCCCCACTCGACCGTAGTTACTCCTACGAGAAGACCTTGAACACCTCGTCCTTATAATTAGAACCAAGAGAGGAGTGGCAGTAACCATGCTCCTACTGTCCTAGCTGGACGATGCCTTCCACGCGGCATGGAGCACAGCGGAGACAACAGCTCTGGCACCAGGCCCTCGTGCCCAAGGCAGAAGGCATGGCCGAGCCCTGAGAGTAAGTCCTGACACCTCCACAGCTCCCCGTCACAGGAGCCCCTCCCACCCACCGAGACACAGGGCGGGACAGATCCGGGCGCCGCGACTCCCAGCCAGACCCAGCAGCGGGCTCTCCGGAGCGCCACCCCACTGCCGAGGAGGCGGAAACCCGGGGCGGGGGGGGAGGAGGGGCCTCACAGCCCCGGCCCGCCCCTCGGGGGGGGACGCAGCCTTCACGCCCCCTCCCGCTGCGCCCGGGAGCCCCACGCCGGAGTCCCCCTTCCCGTCCCGACGCCAGGCAGGCGGGGCGGCCGCCCGCGCGTTGTCCGCCGCAGACGGCGCCCCGCGCGCGCCCGCCCCGCCCCCCAGCCGCCGCGCGCGCCGGCCCCGCCTCCCCGCGGCGCTCGAGCCCGCCCTCCGCGCGCACCGGGCCGGCGCTCCCTCCCCCCGCGAGGCTGCCCGGCTCCGCGCTCCGCCCCCCGCCCGCCTCGCAGCCACACGCCTCCCGCCCGGCCGCTCTACGGGAAGCCGAGGAGGTCAGGCCCCCCTAAAAATACACACCCTCGAGCTAGCGCCGCCCGCCACCCCGCTGCCGCCCGCGCCCGGCCGGCGCGCTCTCACCGCAAAGCTCCTCTCGCCGCTCGGCACTGCGCGTCCCTCTCGGCGTGAGCCTCGCACTCAGCAGGGAGGCCCCGGGAACGGCGCGGGGCGCAGGCCCGCTGGGGCGGACTGGCAGCCTCCACTGCGCTCACGAAGCGGTCACGGGCCCTGGCGCCCAGGCTGGGAAGGAGGGAGGGAGGGAGGGAAACTCCGAGGGGGGAAGGGGAGGGGAAGAAGATGGAGAAACCGTCTCCGCCGTCTCTACCGCCGCGGCCGCTTCTCTGTTACCCGGGAAATCCCGCCCACTCCCCCGGCCCGCCCCGCCGAGGAAAGGCAGAGTTTCGCTCCACAACAGGACGCACTTCCCGTCCGTCAAGGGCTTAGCCAATCAGTAAGCCCCGCCTGCCGAATTCCCGCCCCTTCCCTCTCGGCTGGGAGGGGAGGGGGAAACCGCTCAGCTTCTCCACGCCCCTATTGGCGGGGAACGTCCCTAACTCAACCCCGCCTATTGGAGATGAATTGCCGAATCCCACCCCCAAACCGAAACACTATTGGAGGAAGCAGGGAAGCTCTTTACGTCTTATTGGAGGACGCCACATCCCGCCCAGTACAGCCTCAGCCAGAAGCCTAACAAATCGGCTCCCGCCTCCGCCGGTCTTCGCGTTAGAAGGCTACCTATGGCTTTCTCACCGCCCGAGGAAGGTAAGTAACCAATGTGGGGTAAAATGTCCGTAAGTAAAACAGGCTCCTCCCGCCACACAGCCGGGCCAGGCCCCGCCCCCAGCAATCGGATTGGATATTTTGGCGCCGGTACGAACCTCCATTGGACAAGGCGCACGTCCAGGAGGGAGCCAATCTCGCCCTGCGCGAGGAGGCTGAACCTCAGCAGTCCTTTTGTGGAATGTTTACACTAGAGACTGAGGCTCAGAGTTCCAAGGCCCGGGACAGGAGGTGGCGCGGAGACGCGAGACCCTGGGCTTTGAAGGGGAAAGGCAGTAACGTTGCCACCCTGGAAGACTCCCTACCAAAATAAGCGAACCTCATCCTTCCCTAGTTATTTTTACATTTTACATTTATGCATACTGCCTCTTTGTAAACAAATATCTGGAGCAGCCGACAGCTTTCAGCAAGGAGAGTACAGAACTAACACTTGGAGCACTAAATCCAGAAATAACCCCGGGGCTTACCAGCCCGCCGCTGGGGACGGTTGCACATTCCTAACTCTGACACTCCCGGAACGTGAAGATGCTGCCCTGAAGAGGGCGGAGATAACCAAAAGGACGGCCCCCGAAAGCCATCGCCCTGGCCAGCCTCCGGAAGGCGGAGCGTAAAGCGAAATGCATTGGCGATCTCGGAGGAGAATCTGGAAGCATCCTCACGCTGGAGGAACTGGGGTGCAGAGGAAAAGACCTAAACAGGCCACACACAAATGATCCTTAGGGATTCACTCACACTCAGAGAAATGATAAAAAATATCAGGGCTGAAGTCAAAAGACAAGAATGGCTGTTTACAGGCGAATGTCCGTAATCCCCTTACTGGGGAAGATGAAGCAGGAGGATTGCTTAAGCACAGGAGTTCGAGGCCAGTCTGAGCTATACAGCAAGCCCCCCACCCCCGTCTCAAAGGAAAAAAGGGGGGGGGGGTATGGGCTGTTCGCCGCCTCCCTGGCCGAAATGTTAATGGTAGTCCCTACTTTTTCTGTGTCGGTAATAATGTCTCAAACACACCAACAGACAAACTAATAATCCCTAGTTTTTATTCACCAAATACGCGTGGGGCCGATGCTGGCCTTGCTTTGGGGGGCGCTCAGAGCTCCAGGACAGGGACAGGACTAGTCCTCCTGCGTTCTCCAGCAGAAACGATGGCTCCTCGAGAGAGATGAGTGCTTCCCAAAGAAAAAGGCCACAGAAAACCTATTCCTAGGTCCAATACTGACCTCCTAACGCAATCCTGCGGAGATGGCCAGAGCGAGTGCTGGCAACAGGTGGGTCGCACGCCTAGGATGGCTTCATGGTGTGAGCCTTGGCAGCAAGTAATGAACTGCATGAGTGGCCGACAGGTGGGAGCAGCCTCACCGGTAACCAAGCCAAGCCCTGCCCCGGGACAGAGTCTAAACATGAGTCAGACAGACAAAAGCGACCCTTGGGCCAAACCGCTCAGAGGTTATGAGGAATCGGCACTCCCCCAGCACCTGTAACTCTGGCCCGCCTTCCACCCTAGACTATTCGGCACTCCTACCAAGAGATTAAAAAGACACCCGGAACCCATACCAGAATTACGCTACCCCGACTTCCCCTGATGGCAGAGAACAAACTACTTTGGATCTTGCCTAAGGATTCTTCTCTAGGTTGTGAGATTTTTAGATTCCGCCAACCTAAGGATGGCAGCTGCCTTGCCCAGGGCTGAAAAGACTCGGGCAGCGTCGGGGCACTGTCAAGCTTACGCTCAGGGAAATCAAGGGGCGCGGAAACAGCAGCAAACCACGAGATCGGAACTTTAGTACTTGCCCCTGGCCAGAGAAGGCAAATTTCATCTCCTCCTTTCAACGCAAAACCTCCGAAGCTAAGCCCCCCAAACCCACTGCACACCGCAACTCCCTGGCTTCACCCCGAGAGCGAGCAGATCTCAAGCCTAGGAAGACTCGGTCTGTCTCCTGGGCTCTCCCTAGCCTCCTGGCCAAGGGCGCCGCGCCTGGACTTCCGGGCGGGAGGGCCGCACGGAGGTAGGCAGGCTTCACACATGTGCAGAGCAGGCTCCGGATTGGGGGCGGGGGGTGTGCGGACTTCCTCCTCCGGGCTGGTCTTGGAGGAGGCGGCGCTACCCATTCCGCCAATCAAAGCCAGGGGCGGGACCTTGCGCGCACGTAAGCGCCAGGAATCCTCCCTCCGCCTTCGAAAGAAAAAAAATCCTAGCAACTTAAACTCCAGCCCAGCCTCCCGATAGGCGGAGCCCTGGGAGATCCGTCCAATTCATACAGCAGAAGGGAAAAAGGGAGTCTTGGCCAACCAGTGGAAGACAAGAGAAGGCGGGGCCTGCAGGGGAGCCCGAGGTGGGTGGGAGAGGGGAGGCGGCCCCGCCTCTCGGTCCCCTCCAGGTCGGTAGCTCCAGCCGCCGGCTGAGATAGTAAACACGCAGGGCAAGCACTGCAGACGGGCGGCCCCGACTTCGGGGCCTCCCCTGCGAGCGCCGCACCGCCCCACGCGGGCGGTTCGCGCCGGCCCCGCCTCTCCGCCCGTCGCCGTCCCCGCTGACAGGCGCGCCCCCTGCGCCCCTCCCCGCCGCTGATGCATTTCCTTTTCCCGACTCGGAGCGTGGAGATGTTTTCTCAGTTTCCGACCTTCACTGCCCCTTCCAGGCCACCCCTCGCGGCCGCGCGCTCACGCCCAAGCCCCCGCTCCCGCCCATTCGCGGAGCGTGGCCCGCAGCGGCACCTCGCGGGGAGAGGGAGCCCCGCAGCCTCACGGCCCGGGGAAAGGGGCCGCCGCCGCCGCCGCCGCCTCCGGGAGGTGGGCGGGGAAGGAGGCAGCTCCATGTTTGCAAGGGGCGCAGCCGGGGCCGCGGATCGAACCTGCCTGGCTGCGAAGGTTTCCGCGCCCCCAGCCCGAGCTCCGCTGGTCGCAGCCTGGCGGGCTCTGCCCCGAGTGCCGGATCGGTGGCCACGGCCCAGGAGTTCGGAGAGCCCAGCGGCTCCGAAGACGCGAGGCTGGGCGCGGGGGGCTCTTCCCCGGGCCCCTTCCACCCCGGCCCTCCCGCAGGTCCGGCGCTGCCCCCGCCCCCAGAGTCCTTAACAACCGCGGGCTCCTGCGAGCGTGCCCACCGCCCCTCCGGCAAGTTTGCCGGCAGAAACAAAACCCTCCGGGCGCTGCCGCCCGCGCCCGGCGTGGCCAGCAGGGAAAGGCGCGGCGCCGCGACGCGCTCGGCTCCAGCTCGTGAGCAACTCTGGACGCCACGGGCTCAGCGGGCCCCGGTGCGTCCGGCTCCGGCCGCCGGCCCCACGGAACCCACGCTCTGCAGCCGGCCAGGTTCCAGTCGATGCATGCAACCCCCTTTTCCTTTACGATATTTTTCTTAAAAAAAAAAAAAAAAGGCATCACCGGAGCAGCCGACCTCCTCCCGCCGGCCCGCTCCCGGTGCGCCGCTGACACCTACCGACGCCAACCGCACGGCCGACCCGCCGGCCGACCCCTCCCCAGGCTCCGGCCCGGCTGGGAGCACTGGCGGGCAGGCGGCGCCAAGAGCGCTCCTTCCTGGCTGCCCTCGCCCGGCGCGGCCGCGGCCGCCGAGCCGCCTCCCTGCTCCGTCCCGGGCCCGCGGCGCCCACCCCGCTCAGGCCAGCCGAGCCGAGCGGCCGGCGCAGTAGCCCCCCAAAAGCCCGAGATTGGGGGAACCAAATTAAAAGCAGCTGTTTAACATACCTTCCGAGCCAGGCGAGGAGTCCTGAATGGGGGGAACGCCCCCCGCGGGCCATTGGCTCCCTGGCGCTCACGTCAGTCGCTCTGGGCCCGCCCCTCCCCGCGCCCCGCCTCTTCCCCTTCATTGAGCGTCCCCTCCTTCCAAAAAATATAAAAATAAATAAATTAAACTAGCCCTGAGTGGGAGGCGAATCCGTGGCAGAGGCCCCCATATCTTCCGCACCATCGCCTCGAGTTTTTCGAGACCTTCAGGCTGGAAAGAGGCCTTCTGGGACCGGGAGATCCGCAGGGTGGAAGCCGAGGATGTGCCAGCGGGGCTCCCGGGGCCCCAATTTCCTTCACATACACAACGCACTTAGAGCTGGGTAAAGAGAGACGGGTAAGGGCTGTCTTCGGGACTGGCTAGAATGTCCAGGCTCCCTTGTCTGTGTGACCTAACTGTGTCTGGCCCACGTTGTTAGATGCGTAGAAATGAGCGGTGCGAGCGGGAAGCCTCCAGGGCAACAGGCACTCGCCTGAGCACCTAGTGGGGGTGGGACAGACCTTCCACTGGACCTGCTGCTAGATCCAGTTATAGCCTGGCAGAGACGCTCACTGGGCCCTCCAAGGGCTGCAAATCCAGTTGAGGAAATATACGCTACAGGAGCTGAGGGAAGGCAAGAATGTATATATGGATTTCCACAGGCACTCAGGGCAATTCCTTGTATCCAAGGAAAACTGGGGAAAGTTTCATGGAGGATGAGGTATTCAAGGTGGTCTGAAAGATTTTATCAGGCAGAACTGGAGGGGCAAGTTGTTTTCAGCAAAAGACCAAAGGAGAGAATGAAAAACATTAAGAGCCTTCATATGTTTTTGTAAAAATAGAAATCAGGTTTGCAGAGATGAAACCAAACAGCAAAAGACTTAATGTTGTTAGGTGCTATTTAGTGGAGTCCGATTCATAGCAATCCTGCATCCAACAGACAACACACTACTGGACATTGTGCCATGCCCAGCACTATGTCAGTGCTTCTCTGCTATTCATAGGGTTTTTGATGGCTGATAGTTTCAAGAGTGGGCTTCCAGGTCCTTCTCCCAAGCCTACAGCACTTGGTGTTCCCAGGCTGTCTCCCATCCAAGGACTAACCAGGCCAGACCCTACTTAGCTTCTGAGATCAGACAGGATTGGACGCCAGAGTGGTACAGTTCCTGAAGGCAACTTGATACCCAGTTAAAATCCTGGACTTGCACAGCAGAATGTGCCAGCAGCATGGTCACAGGACCAAAGGCCCAGAACTATGCTAAGATGTTTAGCATCCTAGCAAGCAGCTGGATAGGCTCTGAGGGGAGAAAATGAGGGGTGTATGGGCAGCAAAGGAGGCAGAGGCTGTTACAATAGCAGATATGGAGACTATAGAGGTACATAGTGTGGGAGGGACAAGTTGAGGAAACCAAGGGCTTCTTTCTTCTCTAGCCATCCGATCTAGAAAACCTTCTCCACCTTTAGGAGCCCTTAGTCAAAGCTCTGACTCAGGGACTTTCCTGCATTATTTGCTGTTTATCATAACCTCCAACCAAAAGGACCACCCCATGTCTGTGTTCAACAGAGCTGAGCCTAGAGCCAAGGCACCCACTGTGTTTTTTATTGAGGCACTGAAGAAAGGAAGTTAGTGTGGCTATTAGGTAGGGTATGAAGAATGTGAAAGGCCTGAGTCTTGTGGGCAGGATGGTGGTGGTTGTTAGATCCCATCAAGTCAGGCCCAATTCAGCAGCCCTGTGTACAAGAGAACAAAACACTCCTCGATGCTGTGCCATGCCCAGCACTGTATCAGTGCTTCTCTGCTATTCACAGGGTTTTCAGTGGCTCGTTGTTTCAAGAGCGGGTTGCCACATCCTTCACCTGTTTCGGGTGACACGGAATAAAGACTTGACCAGGATAGTGGTGGTGGGTGAAGACGGGAAAAAAAAAAAAAGGAGAGCCATAGCTGGGCATGGTGGCACACACCTGTCATCCCAGTACTCAAGAGGCTCATGAATTTGTGGGCTACATGGTAAGACCCTGCCTCAAAAAGACAGAAAGGAAAAAACAAAAAACAAAAAACCAGGCTCTGTGGTACATGACTGTAGTTCCAGTGACTTGGAGGCTAAGGCAAGAGGATTGCAAGTTCGAGGTCCAAAGCAACTTGCATAACTTAGATGTTGTGGAAGTGGCTGAGGTTATAGTTCAGTGGTAGAGTACTTCCCTAACATGTGAGGCCCTGGGTTCAACATTCCCCCTTCCCAATACTGCAAAGAGAGAGAAGGGAAAAAGGGAAGGGAGGAGAAGGGAAGGGGAGTCACCTTCGGGAAAGACTAGAGGGGAGTGTGGGACTGATTCAGTGTGGGTAGTAGAAGGAAAGAAGTAGCCAAGCCAGTGGCTTTATGTGGTTAGAAGGGGAAGAGGGTTATACACTTAGCATAGGCAGCTATTGATGCCATTCACTTAGCCAAGTCCCTTCCTCCCTCTGGTCCTGTTTCCTTGCAAAACAAGCATGGAAATTGAGGTAGAAAGACTGGCTCTGAGGACCCTTCCCTCAGAGTACACATGGGAAACTGGCCACTAAGGAGACAGGAAAGGTGGGAAGTTCTGATTTGGGAAGGGCAGTGGTGATTGCAGCTAGAGTATGGGGACTCGATGTGGGTAGAAAAGGGTGTGCAGGGGAGAGGCCAGAAGAGGATAATGTGTTGAGTGGGAGAACTTGCAGAGCCATGGAGGTTAAGGGTCATCCTCCCTAGGGTGAGGACCACACTTTCCTGTATCAGAGCAGAGATCCCCTGATATCTGTACACCCATCTGAGTCCTGCTGTTTTCCAAGGAGCTTTGCCTTGCCTGGAGCGATAACTGACTTTGCATTTAATGTGAGGTGAGGCAGAGTGGTAAAGTAGAAAGAAAGTTGGTCTGGAATGCTGAGCCCCCGCTTCCCCTTTACCCCTTCCTATCTGTGGATCAGCCTCCTCTCCTGTATAAGACGATAGCATAAGGACAGAATGTGAGGACAAAGTCGCTGTCACCTAGTGAGTTTCTGCACTTCAGTGGAGTCCAAAGCATCTGACTGCCCTTAAGCAGCAAGTGTTGAGCTGTAAATGAAGTTACTTATGGAGGATTTGTTCCCCAGGTACCCCACTGAGAAAGCCAAACTTTGCTGAGGCTCCTCACATTTTTTTGCGGGAGGTAGGGTTCTTGGGGATTGAACCTAGGGCCCCACACATCCTTTGCAAGTGTTCTACCACTGGGCTGCACCTCCTGCTCATTTTTTGTTTTTTTGAGTCAGGGTCTCACTAAGTTACGCAGGCTGCCTCTGGCCTCCACCTCAGCATCCTCCTGCCTCTGCCTCCTCCATTGAGTGGCTGGGGTTATAGGCATGTGCCACCATGCCCAGCCTCCTCACCCTCTTGAACAGCCCCCAGACTGAGCCTCCAGAGAACCATGTTACTTTACCACTGGGCACCCAGTGCCCATTGCAGCCAAGCACAGGAGGCTTCTGGAAAGGGTGCAGTGATTGTCTCTGGCTCAGTGCATTGGTGCCCACACAGCACAGCCAGCCCTCTGGATACACGGAGGGTTGCATCCATCCCACACCTTCCCCACCCTAACAGTGAGGACAAAACTGAATGGATCTGGGTGAGGGTCCTCTCCTTGGAGAAACCCCATGGGGGAAGCCAAGAGGCCTCTTCTGTGTGAAACTTCCCGGGGGTTTTGTCAGTTACCTATCCTTATGTCTAGATGAGCAAATTGAAGCTTGGACCAGTGGAGTGACTTGCCCACATTCAGTAGCCAAAGGCAGTCCAGAGCTTGGTCCACTCCTCCCTATGCTGTGTCTACATCCAGGCTGTGGCCCAGTCTGTGGCCTCTGGAGTGAGTACCCTGCCTCCTCTCTGGCTACATGTGTGCTTCACTTCCCTCACTCAAAGAGCAGTTTGTCCCCAGATACTCTAAAATGATTTCTGGCACTTCGAGAAAATCATCCTGAAAGCAGCAAGATTTGTCTCCCAGCCCCATATACAAACGTCCTTAAATTACACCACATATACTCAGAGCTGCCACACCCTCTAACACCCTCAATCTACCTCACAGGCACCACGCGCAAAAAGTATTGCACAGTTCCTTACGATGCTTATGATCAGTGGTGATTTAGAGCCAGAGCCAGGCATGGTGGCGCACACCTGTAAGCCCACTAACTAGGGAGGCAGAGGGAGGAGGATCCTGAGTTCAAGGCCAGAAGGAGTGTGAACAACTTAGCAAGACCTTGACTCAAAATAAAAAAGTAAATAATGGGCTAGGGGGTGCAGCCCAGTAGTAGAGCACCTGCAAAGGATGTGTGAGGCCCTGTGTTCAACCCCCCAAGTACTGAAAGAAAAATAAATAAATACATAAATAAAGGGACATTTAGAGCCTGCACTTCAGTGACTGCTAAAAAGATAGTGCTACTGCCCTGCTGACAAAACTCGACAGCTGTACAAGACCACCATCACTGGCTCAGGACTCTCCCGGAGGGAGAATCTGAAGCTAGCCCCCCACCCCACACCATTCCTTAGTTTCAAGGGGAAGAGCTCAAGTTATCAGTTAGAAGCTCAGTTTAGCCATTTCCTAACTGGATGATTTAACAAATAACTTATCTTTCCAGTTGCCTTATCTGGAAACTAACTAAGAATACCTACTTGAGTGGATTGCTATAAGATTTAAAATAAAGTATGCCTAGCATACTGCAGAGAGTCCTCAGATTCTTTCTCCCTTCTCAAGGCCACCACACTGTTCTCGTGGCCATTCAAATGCGAAGTCCTTGGAGCTGCAGTCTGAGCAATGAGCCCTGCACTGGGCCCAATGCACCAAACAATCCCACTGTGTCAATAACTCTAAGTCTGGCAGATCAGCTGGCTGACACTGTGTGGATTCCATTTTTCCTTATTTTTGGGTAGCCTTGGAAGCTTGGAATTCTTTAATGGGTTTAAAGACTCCTGCTACTCACCACTTTGAAATGTCTTCCTCTTGCTGGGCTATTAGTTCACTCTTCAGGATCACCACTAGCCTACATCAGGAAAATAAAGGTGATAACATGTGTTCCGGGCTGGGATTTAGCTCAGTGGGTAGAGCGCTGCGCTGCAGTCTCTGAGGTCCCAAATTCAATTCCCAGCACCATAAAAATGGGAGAAGGGCCTGGCAATCCACTCCCAAGGCAATCCCGAAGCACTCAGCCATTGAAAACTCTAAGAGGGTCGCTATGAGTCGGATACCGACTCGACGGCACCTAACAACAACAACATGTGTTCCAGTATGTTCCCTAGTTATCTGGCTGTTTCCGTAGTGTTTTTGTGTGTGTGTGGTACTGGGGGTTGAACCCAGGGTCTTGAGCATGCTTTGCAAGTGCTCTACCACTGAGCCAGGCCCCTGGTCCCCTTTTTACTTTTTATCTTAAAATGCTCCGGCCTTGACCTTGCAATTCTGCATCCATCCCCCTCCTGAGTCACTGGGATTACAGGTGTGCATCATTGTGCCCTAGTTAAGTGTTGTCTTTTATATACCAGTGGTTGGTGCCTTTTTTTTTTTTTTTTTTTTTTGGCAGTACTTGGGGTTGAACCCAGGGCCTCATGCATACTTTTACAAGTGTTCTACCACTGAGCTGCACCCCTAGCCCATTTTTTAATTTTTTATTTTGAGTCAGTTGTTGTTAGGTGCTGTCAAGTCATGTCCGACTCATAGTGATCCTCATAGGTTCTTCAATGGCAGATTGTTTTGGGATTGCGTTGGGAGTGGGTTGCCACATCCTTCTCCCATTTTTGCAGTGCTGGAAATCAAACCCGGGACCTCAGAGACTGCAGAGTCGCGCTCTACCAACTGAGCTAAATCCCAGCCCCTATTTTGAGTCAGGGTCTTGCTAAATTATGTAGGCTGCCTCTGACCTCAAACTCAATCCTGCATCCCCCTCCTGAGAGGAGCTGCTGGGATTACAGGCACGAAGCTTCAGCAGGTTCCTTTGTTAAAACAAAATTTTATTCAGAAGGATATGTGTAAGACATAAAGGTGGTACTTTAGCTGAAGTGAGGGCAGTCTGAGCACCAAAGTCTTTGTCACTTTACCCCTCATTCAGATAACCCCTGACCCACAACTATTTATTAAAAATCAAGAAAATAAAAGGACTCCACAAGATGAACTGGCTGACTCTGGCTCTGCTATACATGTGGCGAGTCTTCAGGTTTTCAGACAAACTACGCAGTAGCTTAGCAAAGTAGCCAGATGCTAATGTGAAGAAAGGGTAGAGGGAGGTGAACCTGCAGTGAGGAGGCCACTGGGCCTTTGGTGACGACTTTGTCTCTCTCTCTCCTCATCTTGCTTTCCTGTTCTAGTTGCCATAGTCCTACCAGCCATCAGGAACACATTACCTAACAATTGCTGAAAAGGCACCTTAGTTCCCACCTTTCAACCACCTTCGCTAGCTAGGACTGTAGTGTAGTTAGCTATGTTCACTGTGGCCCTAGCCTGAAAACCGTGGGTCTTTACACTGCAGCACGCTAGATTAGCAGCAACAGGAGGAAGGGTATTTGTGGCAGTTATGGTGAAGGAGGGGCTGGCAGTTAGCTCAGTTGGTAGAGTGCCACTCTGTAGTCTCTGGGTTCGATTCACAGCACTGCAAAAATGGGAGAAGGACGTGGCAATCCACTCCTGAGGCAATCCCAAAACAATCAGCCATTGAAAACCCTATGAGGGTCGCTACGAGTTGGACAGGACTGATGACACCTAATAACAATATGGTGAAGGAGAGGAGGGAGATGAAGTGGGTTTCCCACTGCTAGATCTCTCTTTGCAGAGAAGACCTCAGCCTTCTCTCTGCTCGGTTACAAGCAGTGCAGTCCAAAACACTTGCTATCCACGAGTGGTAGTGAAAACTACGGGGCAGATTCCTCACAAAACAAAGTCTCCGAGGTTGGTGGGAGCTTCCACTTCTGCCTGACAGTGGCCTGTGGGAAGTGAATAAGGCCTGAGACGAATCTAAGACCTAGGTTAGGAGCTCTGGGACCTTTGGTTCACTCTTTGGCTCACAGATACCCCATCAGCCCACAAGGGGCAACAGGCAAGCTGTGAAGTCTTATGGACTGGCGTTGGGGATGACAGGGAAGACCTCACCTACTTTCCATCCAAGTTGGGGGCCAAGTGGACGTGAACAGGGGAAGGAAATGAGGAGCTGAAGTAAAGGAGTGGCAACAGCTTGAAAGAGGAGACTCTGAAAATTAGCTAAACTGGGAAGTGCAGGTGGGATAGGACCCAACCAAAAGGAGTACCTGATAGTTCCTTTGTTGGTATTTACTCTGTCCCGTAAAGAGTGAGGCTTTTTTTTTTTTTTCTTAATGGTGCTGGAGATGAAATCCAGGTCCTTGCCTATGCTGGGCAAGTGCTCTGCCACTTGCGTTACACCTCCAGCCTCTACTAGACAGACTCAGGGACTAAGGACTTATGCCAGAATTATCTTCTCCAGAGGGAAGCTAGGACTTGGTGGAGTGCTTAAGACCTCAAAACCTCCAGAGCCCAGGCACCCTAGGAAGCCTCTCTACCTAGCCAATGTGTCTTAGCTCGCCTCCCTCTAGGTCTCTCCAGTGGGGCACTTCTGTGTGTTTCATTGCCCTTTATTGACAGGAAGCATCACTTTGCAGGCAGCAGCCACTGCTTGCTAAGGCCACGAGACTAAGCAGCCCAGTCCCCCAAGAAAAAGCTGTACTCTGTCATTTACCTGCATATTGCCACAGAGGCTGACAATGGCAGGCTTCCTAGGCTGAGGATGTGGTGACAGGGGCAGCATGAAGGGAGCAACAGAGGGCGAGAGGACAGAAGGGTTCTCTCTTATGCTCACAGAGTTATAAACCACAGAAAGGGGAGAGAGTCAGGCAAACCAATCAACTCAGCAGCGAAGACTTTTTTAGTCCACAGTCCTTTCTTCTCTCCCCTGAATTCTCTCTTGCTTTGCTAAGTCTCCTTGCGTGAAAACCTTGACTTCCTGAACAGATTCTGGGCTCCTTCTCTGCCTTCCTCTTCCTTTCCCACCTTTAACGCCTCCTGGCACAGGCAGGCTGACTCTGACAAAAGCTACCAGCGGCTGGGGTGGCGTTCCCACTCTTGGGAGGCAGAAGCGTCAGGATCACTTCAGCCCAGGAGTGTGAGCCAGCCTGGGCAACATTGAGACTGTCTAAAACTAATAATAATAAAAAGAGCACTACAAGTCGGGCACTGTGGCACATGCCTGTCATCCCAGCAACTTGGAAGGGGAAGGCACAGTGATCACAGGTCTGAGGCCAGAGGCAGCCTGCAGAACTTAGCAGGACAGTCTCAAAAGAAAAAATGAAAAAGGGGTTGAGGGCACAGCTCAGTGGTAGAGTACCTGCCTAGCATGTGTGGGGCCCTGGGTTCAATCCCTGGAATTGCCCCCACCCCGAAAAGCAACTATTTAACCCTCTTCTCTTAGGGTTTTCCTAAAGACTCAGGAGGCATCAACTGGCTCTCCTCAGAGTTGGAGACATGAACTGAGTCAGTTGTTCCTAAACCTGGATCAACTTGTCACTCAACCACCTATTGGTAGACTCAGGAATCTTTAATGAGGAACCAGCGCGCCTAACTTTGAACTGATTGTGCAGCTGGGTTACTGCCTCCCACCACCACAAATGACAATCTGAAATTACCTCCTCCAGGCCTTTTATTATTAATCCTTTTCCTGCATATTCCACCAACCTGACACATTCCCCTGACCACTATGAACATTCAGATTTCAAAGGTTGTGGCTTAGTCCACTCTACACTTTAGCTCTTGACTAAGGTTGGAAAATCAGGAAACATTTGTCGGCAGATCAGGGGCTGGATCCTTGCAGGGCATGTAGTGTAAGAGTAGATGCTTTGGAGTCCAGGTTCTTTCTCGGCTGTTGCAAGTTACCTTTCCTATGTGTCAATTTTTTTTCTTTTGTCAATACCTACCTCAACTGAAGGTGAATGAGATAATGCCTAGAAAGTACTCTGAACAGGATCTGGAGCAGAGAAGCATCCTGTCACTGTTAGCTGCTATTAATGTTATTCAGAACACCCCAATATTTGCACATTCTCTAGGCCAGAACGGCCCCAACCATGCAGGCTGTCACTAGCCAACAGGTAGTAGCTATGTGACATGAGGAGTGTTCCTACAAGGATAAAGCTTCTCCCACAATGACTAGTACACCCATATTTGTGGAGTTTCCCCGGGGTGAATGACCCCTTTGGCATTCTGCAGACCTAAGAACCATATGCCAGGAGATCTTAGCTGGGAGAATCAGTCACTGGCTAGTTCACTACAGGAGCGTGGGCTCAAGATCAATTCGCCTAGAATTGAAGAATGGCTTATACTCTGAAAGCAGAGCTAAAAGAAACCCCAAAAACTTAGTCTCTGAAAACAAAGCACTATTCTATCTCTGATGCAATACAGAGTCCAAAGGCTTTATTAGCAGACCAACTTGAGCTCCAGTTCAACAGCAAATACTGCATCTCTCTGGACCTCACCTTCCTTCTCTATACACTGGATTAGAGAATAGAGGGAGGATACTATCTCAGTGGGGCACTATCAGGTTTCAATGAAGTAATGGGGGGAAAAGTCCCTAGCACTCAGCTTGGCACATAGCAAGCAGGATAACTGGCTTGTTCTTTTGTCCAAAGCTGGGGCCATGGATTATAGACAAGGTGAGTGGCTTTCAGAACTGAGAATCTAAGTTGGGCATGATGGCTTAGCTCGGGAAGCTGAGGTAGGAGGATCATGAGTTAGAAGCTAGCCTGCAGTACACTATAAGATTCTGTCTCAAAAAACAAAACAAAACAAACACACAAACAAATCCGTAAGTCTCAGATACTGAAGCCTTGGGTCCCTCCCTGCCTCCCCTCCATCCCATACCAGTTCCTGGACCCCTTCCTCACCTTCCCAGCCCCAAACTGCTACATTGATGAAGCTAAAAGGGTTTGATCATGTCCATATATTTGTATGTAAATACAAAACTGTATCACTGTAAGATATTGAATAGGAACATTACAATTATTTTCTCAATCTGACTCAGTCCATTGCTGTTAAATACAAAATGAAATGATTGTAAAAAATAATATACACATTCAAAGATCTTATTACAGTATAAAATTACTGAGGTCTGATCAGCTGCCAACCTCATCTTCTGTAATAGGGGAGGAAGGATTGGGGGTCTCAGGGATTTTCATTAGAATTTAGAATGTGGGGAACTCCTGATTCCACTCCTGGTGCATCAGGATGGGTGGGCTGGGAGAAGGCATGGGACAGGTTGAGCAGGTAAGGGGGCAAACAATGATTGCAGGAGCTACCTTACCCAGCCAGAGCATTAAGCTTTTCATTGGCATACACCCACCCAGTTTGAGGTCTAGGTTCTGGCAGGCTAGCAGGCAGGAAGAGTTGGGCATCTCAGTAGACAAGGCCAAGTAGCATAAGGAAAGGGACCTGTCAGCAAGAGAAAAAGGGGCCGCAGCTTGTCCTCCAAGGGAGGAATTCTCATAGTACATTCCTTTCTCATACAACCTAGGCTCCCCTTCTTTCCTTCTGAGACTTTGTACCGATTGCTTTTGGCTCTGGCTGCTCACTGAGTTCATCTCTACCCTTGGTCCCCTTTCCCTGGGGTGGTGAGAGGAAAGACAGGGTCTGGAATCACAGTGGAGGTCTGTTTCTAAAATCAGCAAAAACAGAAAATGTGTTAGGTAAAGGGCCATCCATGCTGAATTAAACCAGTGTCACCATAAACCAGTATTCTTGGCTCCAAAAGGCAAAGTCCAGAGGAAAAGAAGTCATTACTTAAGGATGAGGGTCTGTGGCCCGAGGCGCATGGAGGAGATAAGTATGGTCCTCTTCCACCACTCTGCGGTCTGACAACAGAACCATGATCCCCAAGCCCAGCTAGTCCAGGATAACCAGCAGAGTCCAAGAAGCCAGGAGTACTGAATTGCAACACAAAGTCCCAGGAACTTCTACAAAGAGTATCTGTGTGTATATGTATTTATAGAATATGACCATATTATCACATACAATATATATTATATACACTCGTACATATGGATCCATACACATAAGTGCACATACGCACACGCACACACAGAATGACACAAAAGCCTGGAATACACGCCCTGTGTATAAACGTGCTTGGCACCCGGGACAATGTCTAAAATATGTAACTTGGTCAAGCTCTCTGGGCAGTAAGGTGAATGCTCACCAAACCTCCCTGTCGAATCCTAGCAAAGGGAAGGAGTGGGAGAAAGGAGACTTCCGGAAGAAGAATGGCATTGGGAGAGGAGGAGGGAGGTTCCTTCCCCACTTACCTCAGGGGCCCTGGCAAAAATCAATAGCCACAATTTGGTTTTAATAAGGCACAGTTCGATAACAGGTGCTAGGAATTACGAACACATTGCTGCTGGCCCTTTCTAGTGGCAAGTTCACCGCGTCTGTCTAGCCACAGGAAAGGCTGCCTTGCATGCGCACGTGCGCTGAGGAACACGGGAAAGAGTTTGATCCATGGCTTCAGCGTAACTGATGACAACCTGTAGGCTCAGCGGTGTCCAGGGTAGCTTAAGGAAGGCTGGCCAGCAGGTAGATCTTAGGGACAGTTACTGACCCTCCATGGCCAGCAGGTTGTGGCCAGAGGGAACCATGCCCTCCTTCTCTGCAAACTCCAGGATGGCCTTGTAGCAAAAATAGTACTGCTCAGGGGTCTGGATGCTGAAGGCCCTCTGGGTCCTCATGCGTGACACCGTCTGGAACACATTAAGGGTACCAAGCTCCTCCAGCTGTGCCAGGCAGATGTCCAGTGAACAGAAGGTACCTGGAGAAGGAAGGAAATGATCACATCTGGTGTATCTCCTCTACCTCCTCCCTCTATCAACATAACCCAGGCAGGACTGGATGAATGAATTCAAAGGCAATGTGCCTCACGGCAAGGGGCCAGATAGCCCTAGGCCTGAAAGAACTCAAAGAGGAGGTCACAGGGACCACTGAAGGTCGTTTGCCTCTCAGGACACACATGGGGATAAGAGAAAGAAGGGGTAGGTGACAAAGAGAAACTTCATGCTTCACTCCCAGACACACAGCACCCCCACACTCAAATTGCAGAGACTCTACATCTTTTCCTCAGAGGCCTAACACAAATCTATGTTTCCTGACTCTCTCCCAAAGGGACCTCTGAACTAGTAAGGCTAGCATTTCTTACAGTGTGCATCCCATTAAGGCTGAAGCTGTTAACTGGCTCTAGAAGGAAGAACACAGCAAATGTGGGGAGGTCCCCTGGGAGAGGAGGGTGGGAGGAAGCAGCAGCCCAGCTAAGCTCTCTGGGATACCTGCAGTGATGGTAAGGGCATGGAGACAGGTCAGAAGAAAACTGTGGTGAGGCAAAGTACAAAGCATTACCCCCAGAGGGCTTGGTTTGGGTAGCATCTATTCTGACTGGTACTCTCTTAGCACAGGGCATACCAAAGAGACATTAAAGAGGGATTTTCATAGCAATTTGCCACCTAGGGATCAAATACGTTCTTTTTCCAATCACAGACATGGTCTAAGAGCTTTGTTCTTCCTTGTCCACCTCTGCTACCTCCAGATGTCCCATGCATGGTGTCAGGTGTGTTACCTGTCCTGCCAATGCCTGCGCTGCAGTGGACCACGATGGGTGGCTCCGGGCCCTGCCCTTTGGAGCGGGCTCCCATGCTGCTGACAGCCAGGCTCTGCTGGGTTTTCACCACTCTCAGGAAGTCAATGAGGGAAGCTGCCGAGGAAGGGACACCATAATCTGGCCAACTCAGGAACTGAAAGTGGGTCACCTGGCGTTTCTGCCGCTCCTTAGATGAGAAAAGTAAAAGTTAATGAAGTCATGTCTGCCTGCCCTCGACTGCCTTGTGCTTTTCTCTTCTTTTTCAATAGTACTAGGAGTTGAACCCAGGGCCTCGCACATGCTAGGTAAGTACTCTATCACTGGGCTGCACTCCAGCCTCTCTTTTATTTTTTAGTTTGGGACAGGGTCCCACTAAGTTGCACGGACTGCTTCTAACAAACTTGTAATCCTCCTGCCTCAGCCTCCCCAATACCTAGGATTACAGGTGTGCACTATCATGCCAAGTACTTTTCTAGATTCTCACCATCTCAGGATCCCTCCCACAAAGGCTCCTATCTACCACTCTCAACTTTCTTCACAACTGCTTCTCTACTGCAAATCCAAGGACTAAATTAGGCATGCCCAACCTGTGGCCCACGACAGCGAATAATGCAGCCCCACAAAATCTCTTAACATCGTGTGTTTTTTAGTGCTTATTTTCCTCATAACCCCTTGTATAGTTCCAGTTCTGAAGTTCCAAAGTGATACTGCACATGTTTGCAGAATGACACCTAATGCTTCTTTACAACATACTGGGATGGCAGCACAGTATCAAATTCCAACTTTCAAGTAAGTGTAAATAGGTCACTGTCAGTAATGTGAGTCAAGTTGGTACTGCTGCCCACCACCTGGTCAGTTAAGCATAATCAGATTGAATTCAAAGTGATTTGAAGCTGTTCAAAGCCACTTAAGGGAGCGTCACAGAGATTACATGAGTTTTTGGCACCTTGGAAAGTAAGATGCACCAATTGTCGATAATATTTTTGAAAATCTAACTCGACCCAGTTCTAGATGCTGTGAAATGACCATCACAAAATTTAACAACTAAGAATTGCGACCACTTCCTTTGAAACACACATTAATACATTAGTTTTATAAAAACAAGGTCAAATTTCCCACTGGTTTTATATTGTTCTCATTCCTCTAAACTTCATAATAAAAAATACCCCCCCCAAAAAAAGAAGTCTTATTATGGATACACACTGTATTATATAAGTGCAGCCCATGACAATTCCTCTTTACTGGATATACCCCAAGGAAACCAAACGGTTGGAGACCCCTGGACTAAATGATTGGAAAGGGCAGGATTCCAATATTGCCCAATTCATTTTTTTGTTTTTTTTCGTTTTTGCATTATTGGGGCTTAAAACCAGGACCTCTCACATAGTTTACAAACGCTCCATCATTGGACTGCACTCCAGACCGATTTTTATTTATTTTTTTGAGACAGGGGAGTACTAAATTATGCAGGCTGCCTCTGGCCTCGAACCTGCGATCCTCCTGCTTCCACCTCTCAAGTCACTGGGATTATAGGCATGCATCATGGCGCCTGGCTTGTTTGTTTGTGTTTTGAGACAGGGGCTCACTATATAGCCAAGGACGTCTTGAATTCACCATCCTCCTGCCTCAGCCTCTCAGGAGTGTTGGGATTACAGGTATGTATCACCTGGCCCAGCTAAGAATCCAGAATTCTGATGCTCAAAGTTGATTCCTCGGTAATGCCACCACTGTGTGGAGATAATATGACTATTTTGGCTCTGAGTTGAATATCTTCATCTTGTTCTCAGAAAAACAGAAGTGGCTCATAATTTCCCTGGAATCCTGCCTATTCCCTGTAAAGATTTTCTTTGCAGTAAAGGTTCTCCCACAGCTTCAAAAAGGTGAGAAAACAGAACCATGCATTTACCTCTGTGTTGTGAATTTCTAGAGTTGTTTTCTTATAATGGTTCATGTTCTCCACACCTAGATTAGTCACTGTGAGAAAGCCAAATCGAATCCGAGAGTCTTTTTCTAAAGGCCAGTACTGGCCACACTTTCTCCTGCCACCTTCTTCAAAGCTGAAAACATACAGAACAAGGTAAGTCTCCATCCCTCTGCAGCCAGCAGTAGCCATCCCCCCTGCTGAGTTGCGGTAGGTACCCATACGCTGCAATGTCATCGGCTGCACTGCTTCACTGATTTCTGGGAGAAAAGGAAGGAAACCCCTTTATGCTTTTGTTTTTTGTTTTGTTTTGTTGTGGTACTCAGGGGTTGAAACCAGGGCCTCACACATCCTTTGCAAGTACTCTACCACTGAGCTACACCCCTAGCCCACTTTTTATTTTGAGTCAGGGGCTTGCTAAGTTACACAGGCTGCCTCTGGCCTCAAACTTGTGATCTTCCTGCCTCTGTGTCCCAAGCCACTAGGAACACAGGCCTGTGCTACCACACCCAGCTTGGAAACCTCTGCCTTCTAAACAGACATAACAACAGCTATAGTTTCTACAGACACTTATGTAGCAGATATTCATCGTGTGCTTGCTCCACCTTTTTTGGTCTCTCTCCTGATAGTTCATGGTACCTTCTCATACATCTGGGATAAATACTAGCGAACAAAGAAAGACAGTAGAAGAAATATGGCAGGGCCTATACCTCAGCCACTGCTCATTCTTTTCTCCAGTATGGGCCTTTGACTGACCTAGTGGGAAAGACAGAGATCTGCAATGCTAGTAAAGGCCTAAGTCCGTCCCACCACTATTTCCAGCCCCAGAGTACTCAGAGGTGGAACTTCTCCCACGAACTCCTTACCAGAGCAGAAGTTGCTGTAAGAGTACCCTGAGGAAGGGAAGCAAGAAAACATTTTTTTCTTCACTCATCTGAAATAGGTTATAATTGTCACAATAATACTACTACTAATGAAATAGGTAATCCCTTAAACTTAACAGATTTGTAGGCCAAAATTTCAAATACTTTCCTTCTTTCAGATTCATTATGTATCACCTCTCTTTTTTCTGTTCTCCTATAGGTGGGCATGAGGTGGGGTGTAACTCAGTTGGTAGAGTGCTGCTCTGCACTTTCTGAGGCCCCAACTTCAATCCTACGCATTGCAAAAACAGGAGCAGGATGTAGCAATGTACTCCTGAAGCAATCCCGAAACAATCAGCCATTGAAAGCCCTGTGTTGTACCTAGGGTTGCTGTGAGTCAGATCTGACTCCACAGCACCTAACAACAATGACATAGGTGGACATATGGATGAGCAGAAACAGTCAGAAGGAGCAGGAAATGGGCAAGAAAGGGGAGCTGGTAATGCAGTACTGAGAACCAAGCTCTTCTTTGGAAACAGGGGCCAGGGTAAAGAAAAACTGCCCTATGTCTCCCAGCACTTCCTTTAGTGGACACAGTCAGGCCCTCAGAATAGACGACTAAGTGGCACAGGGTCATGAGGGCCATGGGTTAAAGCTTTGACAAGTTACATTTAACTACCTCCACCATATGCTGGTGGTAACCACGGATCTGCTAAGAAAAGCGAAGATAGCTGTTTACCACAGCTTTCCTAATCTTCACTGTTTCTAAGAGATTCCTTCTTTTTTTTGTGGTACTGGGGGTTGAACCCAGGGCCTCGCACTTGCATGCTTTGCAAGTGCTGGACCACTGAGCTGCGCCTCAGCCCTTTTTTTTTTTTTTTTTTTTTTTTTTTAGTTTTTGAGACACGGTCTCACTAAGTTACGCAGACTGCCTGTGGTCTCGAACTTGTGATCCTCCTCCCTCCACCTCCCCAGCCGCTGGGATTACAGACGTCTACCACCCCACTGCACCTGCTCTAATAGATTCCTTCTTGAATTGCCCGGTGCTGGAGGTCAGGGTGGGGTGGGGACCAATGGGACAAAAGGGGATTAACTCACCGGGTGGTCATGACAATCACCAAGACTTTCTGCTCCCACACCATGAGCCAGAAATCACGGTAGGTATTCTCCAAAGGGCCTGGAATGACAGGAGAAGACAACATGACCTTGGGAAGCACACCTTTCCTTCACAGGCTCTTGTCTTTCTTCCAATACTAACTCCAAAGCACAGGGGGTAGTGCTCTGCTCTTCTTGCCACATCCTTGCTGTTTTTGGGGGCGGGGGGTGCCTGGACCAACTGCACTTGCCTTGTGAGGGACAGGGTCGTGTTAGAAATGCCGAATGTGTGCGCAAGACGTCCAGGTGAGCCACACACAGGTTCCTGTAGGAAGCCCCGCTATATACAGCCCGCACTCACACGATGACTGTGTCAACTGTGTACGTGTCTCTAGCTGTCTCCGTCTCACCTCAGCCTCAGCCTCAGCCTCATAACAGCTGATTGCCTACTAAACTGTTCTGTTTCTGGGTCTGATTGTCTGAGACCCCTTACGTTTGCAACCCAGTCTCTTCCTTCAAAATTAGTTTACCTTTCAATTTTCTCCTCTCTGATAACAATACTGGCTGTCTTAAGCCATTTAGTCTTAAAAAGTTGAAGTCAATGCTGACTTACCCATTCCTTCATCTCCCAGAATCAGTCACCAAATCCCAGAGATTTTTGCCTTTGAAATAACTTTGCTTTTACGCTTTTGCCCCAACCCTCTTGCTCCATCCAGTCCCTCCTGCCCAATTTCACTGCCACATCACCTTTTGTCTGAGTTAGTGAATACCATTTTAGTTTTCTTTTCTGAATAGCTCTCTTTCCCTTCCAGTCTATCCTGGATAACCCCATCAATTTAATAGTGTAATCACTCTAAAAACTGCTTAATCACAATAAAGACACACAATGTAACTTCTCACTCTTTCTTTGCTCAAGTCTCCCTGTGCCATTCACTGTTTTCCCCCCCCTTTGGCAGTACTAGGGGGTTGAACTTAGGGCCTCAGGCTTACTAGGCAAGTGTTCTATCACTAAGCCACACCCCCTAGGCCTCCCTACCATTTTAAAGTTCTGTTTTGACACAAGGTCCTGCTAAATTGTATAAGCTGCCTCTGGCCTTCCTCCTGCCTCAGCCTCCTAAGCCTCTGGGGTTGCAGGCATGTGAAACCTCATCCAGCTCCAATGCAACTTTCTATCCATATTTTTCCCCTAGTATGAGGGGTTGAACCAAGGGCCTCACTAATGTTAGGCAAGTGCTCTGGCACTGAGCCGCACCTGCCAGCACTGCCCGCCTTTTTATTTTTTATCTCGAGGCAGGATCTTTCTAAATTACACAGGCTGCTTCGGGCTTTGAACTTGTAATCCTTCCTCAGCATCCCAAAATGCTGGGATTATAGATGTGCATCACTGTGACCAACACACTTTGTGTTCATCTCCAAACACTGACTGCCTCTTCATCAAAGCCTACTCTTCTGGGGGCTTCTTCTCTTCTGACCTCATGATGCGCAGCTAGTTCTAAACACCTTAACCATTTAATTTATATAATGTCACCTCAGTCATTCTGGGAGAAGGACCCAGCAACCTACTCCCAAAAGACCATCAGCCATTGAAAACTCTACGAATAGCAGAGCAGCACGAACTATTGTTTCATCTGTTGTACCTAGGGTTGCTATGAGTTGGACACCAACTCGAAGGCACCTAACAACAACATCAGTCATTTTCCTTTGTGGGAATCTCTGCCTCAGTAAACATGACGTTCAGGGCAAGTGTCACTTGCCAAGTTGTTCTTTTATAATTAGAACCTGCACAGGGATGAGCACTCAGCAATAAAGCTGCCTGTGGTTTGTTTTGTTTTGATTTTGAGATAGGGTCTTGGTGTGCTGCCTAGGATGTCCTTGAATTCATGATCCTCCAGTCAAATACCTGGGATTATAGGCATGCACCACCACGCCTAGCTGCACCCAATCTTCACATTACTTGTGGACCATATGCCTATGATTCCAGCAACTAGGGAAGCAAAGGCAGGAAGATTTTGAGTTTGAGGTCAGAGGCAGCCTGGGCAACTTAGTGATACCCTGTCTCAAAATTAAACATAAAAATGGGCTGGCTGGGCATGGTTGTGCAGGTCTGTAATCCCAGCAATTTGGGAAGCTGAGACAGGATTGAGAGTTTGAGGCCAGAAGCAACCTGCATAACTTAGCAAGACCCTGTCTCAAAATTTAAAAAGGGCTCAGGGGCTGCAGCCCAATGGTAAAGCCCTTGCAAAGTATGTGCTAGGACCTGGGTTGAACTCTCAAGTATAGGAGGAAAAAAAGTGGGAGGTGGGGGTGAGAGAGATGTGGCTCAGTGGTAGAGCACTTGCCCTGCATGTGTAAAGCCCTGGGTTCAACCTCCCAGTATGCCCAAAAACAAACAAAAAAACCCCTAAGAACTCAGGATAATTACTTATACTTTCCCAGTGTTTTGTTCCCTGTCTGCTTTCAAGAAAGCGGGGCAGTATCAAGGATTGATCTGGGCCTGAATGTCTACTGGTTTCACTACTATTTTTCCTAATATCTTTTAACAAGCACTAACATCTTTTGATATTAGAATTCCTGCCCTGCAGAAGCAGACACTCCTAAAAGGATGTAAGGTCTTAGAAATAAGCTAAATGTCTAATAAAAGAAGATCTGTTAAGTTATATTATATCCACAATTCATAGTCCATAAAGGCAATCTTGTAAGAGTTGTATTGTTTACCATGGAGAGACGTTCATAAGATACCATTAGATGAAAAAAGAGGTAATATATGTAAAAGGTTCATTTGTTAAATATTTTATTTGCTGATATCTATATGTCCCTTACTTTTCTGTCAATTTGCTGTACTGTGGAAGCTTGCACATTGCTATGATGCTGAAAACTATGCCACTGCTATTACAGATATCAACAGGGTCATCCATGGAGGACAGGTTTCAGCTGAGCTTCCAGACTAAGACAGACTAGGGAGAAGGAGATAGCATCCCAGTCCCAAAACAATTATGAAGACCAAGCAGAGAAACTCTTGTCAGATATAGTGCTGGAAAATAAGCCCCCCAAGTTGGAAGGTATTCAAAAGATGACTAGGGAAGGGTTGCCTCCTCAAAGTAAGAGTCAACCTTAATGTAGGGAATGGAGTAAAGCCCCAGGGACTGCCATTTGCTGATGCAGCACAACTCAAAATGAGGAGGAACAACTATAAACATCTCTTAATAATTGGAACGTGGAATGTATGTTGTATAAATCTAAGGAAATTAGAAATCGTTAAAAGGGAAATGGAGCACATGAACATTGACATTCTAGGCATCAGTGATCTAAAATGGACTAGTATTGTCACTGTGAATCAGGTAATCATATGGTCTACTACGCTGAGAATAACAAAGAGAAATGAGGTTGCATTCATCACGAAAAAGAACATCTCAAGATCTGTCCTGAAGTACAATGCTATCAGTGATAGAATAATATCCATATGCCTACAAGGAAGGCCAGTTAATAAGACTGTTATTCAAATTGGCACACCCACCACTAACGCCACCAATGAAGATAGGGAAGATTTCTACCAGCTTCTGCAATCTGAAGTAGATCAAACATGCAATCAGGATGTACTGATAATTACTGGTGATTGGAATGCAAAAGTTGGAAACAAAGAGGAAGGTTCAGTAGTTGGAAAATATGGCTTTGGTGACAGAAACGATGCTGGTGATCTCATGACTGAATTTCGTCAGACCAATGACCTTTTCATTGCAAATACATTTTTTCACCAATATAAATGGCAACTATACACATGGAATTCACCAGATGGAACATACAGGAACCAAACTCACATTTGTGAAAATAGACAATGGAAAAGCTCAATACTAAAAGTCAAAACAAGAACAGGTGCTGATTGTGGATCAGACCATCAACTGCTCATATGCAGGTTCAAACCAAAACCAAAGATAATTAGAACAAGTGAATGAGAGCCAAGGTATGACCTTGAGTATATCCCACCTGAGTTTAGAGATCATCTAAAGAACAGATTTGCTGCATTAGACACTAATGATCAAAGACCAGACAAACTGTGGCATGTCATCAAAGACATCATTCATAAAGAAAGCAAAAGGTTATTAACAAGAGAGAAAAAAAGAAAAGACCAAATTACATGTCAAAAGAGACTGAAACTTTTTTTTTTTTGTACTGGGGGTTGAACCCAGGGCCTCACGCCAGCATGCTTTGCAAGTGCTATACCACTGAGCTGCACCCCCAGCCTGTTTTTTTTACTTTTTTGAGACAGGGTCTCATCAAATTACACAGACTGCCTCTGGTCTCGAACCTGCGATCTTCCTGCCTCCACCTCCCGAGCCGCTGGGATTAAAGGCGTGTGCCACCATGCCTGGTGCTGAAACTTGCTCTTGAACATCGAGTAGCTAAAGTAAAAGGAAGACATGATGAAGTTAAGGAACTAAACAGAAGATTTCAAAGGGCAGCTTGAGAAGACAAAATCAAATATTTTAATGACATATGCAAAGAGTTGGAGATAGAAAACCAAAAAGGAAGAACATGCTCTGTTTTTCTTAAGCTTAAAAAATTGAAGAAAAAACTCAAGCCTCAAGTGGCAATAATGAAAGATTCTACAGGCAAAATATTAAATGATGCAGGAAACATCAAAAGACGATGGGAGGAAGAAAGTCATTATACCAAAAACAACTGGTGGATGATCAACCATTTCAAGAGGTTGCATATGATCAGGAACCAATGATACTGAAGGCAGAAGTAGAAGCTGCCTTAAAGAAATTGGTGAAACACAAGGCTCCAAGAATTGAGGGAGTATCAACTGAGATTTTTCAACAAACAGATGTATCACTGGAGTTGCTCACTTGTTTATGCCAAGCGATCTGTAAAACTGCTACCCGGCCAACTGACTGGAATAGATCTGTACTTGTACCTATTCCCAAAAAAGGGGGTTCCAACCAAATGTGGAAATTACTGAACAATATCACTTACATCACACGCAAGTAAAATTTTGCTAAAGATAATTCAAAAGCAACTGCAGCAATATATTAACATGGAACTGCTGAAAAATCAAGCCAGATTCAGAAGAGGCCGTGGAACCAGAAACATGATTGCTGATGACAGATAGATACTAGCTGAAAGCAGAGAATACCAGAAAGATGTCCATCTATGTTCTATTGACCATGCAAAGGCATTTGACTGGGTCAAGCACAACAAATTATGGAAAACATTGCAAAAAATGGGAATACCAGAGCACTTAATTATATTCACAGTAGCTCTCATGAACTTTACTAGCTTCTTTTGTTTTTTGTGGTTGTTTTTGCAGTGCTGAATGAATCCAGGGCCTTGCACAGGTTAGACAAGCACTCTACCACTGAGCTACATCCCCTTCCATATCCTTTATTTTCCACATTCAAATCACTGGAGGCAGAGGCAAGAGGACTACAAGTCTGAGGCCAGCCTGGGTTATGTAGCAAGACCTTTTCTTAACAATAACAACAACAAAAACTATTGGCAGAACTGAAGCTGCTGGGCAGTCAGATCATCTGGTAAACCAGATACGAAACCCAAGCTGGACAAAGACTCATAACTACCTCAACGGCACAAGAGAAAGATTTAGAGGAGAAAGCTGTATTTCCCAAGTTAGACCACTCCCCCCTTTTTGGAGCAGGAATGGAACCCAGGGCCTTGCGCATACTAAACAGGAGCACTACTGCTCAGCTACATCCCTGAGCCCTTGCTCTGAGAGTACACCCAGTAACAGTGGACTTCTTTGAAGAAATAGTTAGTGGCTTATACTGACACAGAAGGAACAATCCACTGGGTTGGCTTGCAAGGACTTCTGAGCCAGAAAGACACTTGTCAGTCCTTGTTCTGCCACTTACCAGCTGTGCGATCCAAGGTCACCATACCACTTGAGCTGCAATTGTTCATCTATAAAACAAACTAACAAACTTTCCTTGCAGAGTCACTTTAATGATTAGGTAGAGATCATGTATGTGATATGTACTAGGTGTTCTCTACAGGCGACATAGGTAGAAATATGTTCTTTTTACATATAAGAATCAGAATACTGAATATAATAGCCAAGAAGGCTAGCCAGGCAATCTAAGGAGCCTTCTTAACACCATGGGACATATTTTCTGGTCCTAACAGAGTCCTGAATCCTTGAAGGGTGTTCAATACTTGATTCAAGAACTCCTCATCTTTCTCTCTAACAACACTTGAGTTGTCAGGGGCCAAGGCTTGGGGGCATTCAAATCTCAGCTTCACCTGTAACCTACCACCATGGCCAGTGAAGGCATGGCTGCTGGAGGTGTTAACTGCTATCAATGCCACTTTAATAAGGAGTGCCGAAGATGGCCCTCATCCACGGCAGCCTAGCATGTGGACTTCTCGAAGCTGTCAAAGCCTTAGAAAAGCATCACGCCCACTTCTCCATGCTGGTACCCAGCTGTGATGAGCCTAGGTAAGACAAGTTGGGAGAGGCCCTCTGCACTGAACACCAAATTAACCGAGTGAGCTTAATATACAGTAAGAAACTGGGGGATAAACAGGCCTCTGTAAAACTGGGAGAGGGAAAAGACCCACAAGGTGTTTGATTGCCATTTGTATATCTAAGGACTATGGCAAAGAATCTCAGGCTAAGGATGTCAAAGAGTACTTCAAATCCAAAAAATGAACAAATAAACTTGGCTCTCAAAAGAAAAAAAATTTTTTTAATGGAAAAATAAAGAAAAAGGAAAAGAATGAAATTCTGTCCTGCCTATGGGGGAGTACATTCTAGACAGCCTGAGTACATTCAAAGCCAGCCTGAAGGACTCAGCCCCTGCATAACTAGAAAAAGCAGTACCCTCCCCTTCTATAGCTAAGAGAAAGGAGTATTCTGAGGCCTCCTACAGCCAGCCTTTAGGCTCCACACACCTTAGGCTCCATGCCAAGGCCATCCCTAGTAAAGCTCCTAATCTCAGGGACAGGATGTAATATTCTACCCCTGCCAAAACTCTTTCCAGAGAGTTATCTTATTTCTTCTTTGTGTCTTAAGGAACTACTTTTGGAGGCAGTGGTCTACCCCAAGGGGAAAAAAATAAAACAACAGCAAACCAACTAAGATATTTTAAGAATAAAAAGGCCCTTTTTCATTTTTAAAATTATTTATTTTTTTTATTTTTCTGTTTTAAGAGAGGGTCTCACTATGTAGTCCAGGCTGGCCTAGACATCATGATCCTCCTGTGTCAGCCTCCCAAGTGCTGAGATTATAGGTACGTGCCATCATACCAGGCATTCCATATATTCTTTAGCTAGAAAGCTATCATTTTCTAACATCTGCTTCTCTCTTTATGTACATGCACATAGACATACATATTTTCCGGGATTGTTTGTTTGTTTGTTTGTTTGTTTTTGTGGTACTGGGGGTTAAACCCAGGGCCTTGCGCTTGCATGCTCTGTAAGTGCTGGACCACTGAGCTGCAACCCCAGCCCATTTTTTTACTTTTTGACTTTTTGAGACAGGGTCTCACTAAATTACGCAGACTGCCTCTTGAACTTGTGATCCTCCTGCCTCCGCCTCCCGAGCTGCTGGGATTACAGCTATGCGCCACTGCGCCCGGCCATATTTTCCTTCTCATTGAATTTTTTCTTTCTTTCTTTCTTTCTTTCTTTCTTTCTTTCTTTCTTTCCTTCTTTCCTTCTTTCTTTCTTTTTTTTTTGTGGTACTGGGGAGTTGAATCCAGGGTCATATGCATGCTTTTCACAAGCACTCAACTCTTGAGCTGCACCCCCAGCTCATTTTTTACTTTGTATTTTGAGACAGGGTCTCACTAATTTACATAGGCTGCCTCTGGCCTCAAACCTGCAATCCTCCTGCCTCTGCCTCCTGAGTTGCTGGGATTACAGGAGTGCGCCACCGTGCCTGGCTCCACTGAACTATTTAAAAGCTGCAAAAGATGCTGGGTGTGGTGGCACATGCCTGTAATTCCAGTAACTTGGGAGGCAAAGCCAGGAGGATGGCAAGTTCAAGGCCAGAGACAGCCTGCGTAACAGTGAGACACTGTCTCAACATTAAAAAGTAAAGAAGGGGCTGGGGGTGCAGCTCAGTGGTAGGGTGCTTACAAAAGTATGCTTGAGGCCCTGGGTTCAGACCCCTAGAACTGAAAAAAAATAAAAATAAAAAGCTGCAAACTAAGCTGGCACGGTGGCACACACCTAGAGACCCAGCTAATTGAGAAGCTGAAGCAGGAAGATTGCTTGAACCTCAGAGTTCATGACCAGCCTGGGCAACATAGTGAGACCCTGTCTCAATTAATTAGTCAATCAATCAACAAGCACTGTAGGGCTGGGTATACAGCCCAATGGTAGAGCGCCTGCTTAGCATGTGCAAGGTCCTATGTTCAATCCTTAGTACTACCAAGAAAAAATAATAAAATAACTAATAAAAGTTGCAGACTATACTTAATATTGTATTGTGCTCTTAATATTTTAAGAGGCCAGATCAAGTGTTCTTACCATAATAAAAACAATAAAAGTAAAAATAGCTGCAGACATTATGACATTTCACTCCTACTTAGGCAAGTATTAAGAGAACAAGGGCATTTTCCCTATAGAACAATACCATTATAGTACTGACCCAATTAAACATTAAAACATTAACTGATACAAAGTCTCCAACTGCACCAGTAATTTGTCCTTAATCCTTTTCCTGCTGACTGAAGATGAATCATAAATCACACATTACCTTTAGTTATCTCTTGAGTCTCCTTTAATCTAGAACAGTTCTCTGCCTTTTGTGGTTGTTTTGTTTGTTTTATGTTTTTCTGTTTTTTTTCCCCTTTATTGGTAAATGTTGGTGGGGTACAGACTAATACAGCATTGGCTTTTTCCATTATGCAACTATTACATCACTTTTGGTGTATTTGGTTTATCAACTTACTAGGTTTATGGACTCTTTTGACTAATACATAGTAAAACGCATATGCATATTTGGGTTATATTCCCCTATTTTTCCCATGTACTCATGAAGTTGCATCATTTACATTGAGATTATCCTCTCCCTCAACATTGTTTCCCCTCTCCACCCCACCTTCTGCAATCTTCACTTCCCTTTGCTAGTTCCCTCCCTCCTCCTTTCTACTCTTTATATTATACCTTCCTTGCTAAATTTAACTGTTTTTTGTTTTTCATGGTATTAATTTTGAAGAGTCCAAGCAAGTTTTCTTTCTTTTTGAGACAGGCTCTCACTTTGTAGCTCAAACTGGCATCGAACTTGCTATGTAGCCTAGGCTGGCCTTGAACTCCCAATCCTTCTGCCTCAGCTTCTGAGTGCTGAGATTACAGGCATACACCACCATAGCTGGCTTGATCTGGTTTTCCTGAAGTATGCCCCACCATCTGGATTTGTCTGGTTTGTTTCTCATGACTAGACTGACTGACTTATTTATTTATGTTAGGGATAGAACCTAGATTTTTGTACATGCTAGGTAAGTGCTCTACCACAGAAATACATTCCCAGACCCAGGTTCAGATTTTAAAACTGGGAATACACAACATAGATGGCATGCATTGCTCATTGTACCACATCAAGAGGCACATAAATATCCCTTTGTGGAGCTAGGGATGTAGCTCAGTGGTATAATGCTTACCTTGCATGCACAAGGCCTTGGGTTTGAGTCCTATCACATACACAAAAAAAACCCCCAACCCTCCCTTTGTGATTATGACCACTGTATTATCCTTATTGGCAATACTAAGTGTGATCACTTGGTTAAGGCAGTATGCAGAAGATCTCTGGCTGGCCGCCTTCTGCAATGGGCAAAGAGCCTTAAGTGCACATGGTAGCCTATTTTGTATATTTGTGTTATGATTTTTCTCTCTGCCTTCTTTTTGTTTTCTTTTTTTTTCTGTGGGGCTAGAGATTGAACCCAGGGCCTTGCAGATGCTAGGCAAGTACTCCATATCAGCTTCTATTTTTATTTTTTGTTTTCAGACTAGATTGTGTGGGCTGCCTCTGGGCTAGAACTTGCAATCCTCCTGCCTCAGGCTCCAAAGTCACTGGGATTACAGGCATGCACCACAGGATCCAGCTTCCTTTTCTTTTACTTCTGTTTTGGTGCTGGGGATTCAATCCAGTGCCTCACTCATGATCTCTACCCATTGACTCTACCCACTCCAGCCTCCTTTCAACTTCTTTAAAGGTGATATGGTACTCTTGAGATGTCAGAGTCCAGGTCAGGAGGAATTCTGGACCCACAGGAACATATACAGACATTCCACCTGAAATCCTCCTAGACTCCAGCACTTCTCTCTCTCTCTGTCAGGCTTAGCACAATCTATGTATGTCAGAACACTTCAAGTGTTCTGTGATGGTTAAGGGACCAGCAAAGGCCTCCCAGGACACCAACACTCATCCCTAAATTGGACTCAGTCTCTGGGAAGTACCACTACCATTCCTGGCCTCTTACTGCATATGAAAAGGATGTCATGGGCTGCTAAGTTCTGATGTCTTTCTCCTGTGGAGTGGCCAGACCAAGACAGTCCAAAAACTTTCAGGCAGGCAGTATCATTGCAGGTTTAAAATTCTACACAGTGAGTTTCCAGACACAACTGGTACTAAAACTCTGTACTTCTCATCTGCCTTCTTTAAGTATCACCAGCCTTTATGAAAGGCCAGGATCTAGTGTCCACAACATTAACTCAAGTAACACTTCCTTTAAAAATCATACCATCCATCTGGGTGAGGTCATGCATACCTGTAATCCCAGCAACTCAGGACGCTGAGGCAGGATTGTGAGTTCAAGGCCACATGCAGCCCATGCAACTTAGCAAGACCCTGTCTCAAAAATAAGCCAAGTGCGATGGCTCATGCCTGTAATCCTAGTGAGTTGAGAGGTGGAGGCAGGAGGATCACACACTTGAGATCAGTGGCAGCCTGTATAACTTAGTAATACCCTGTTTCCAAATAAAGAGTTAAAAATAGGCAGGGGTGTGACATAGTGGTAAAGTGCCCGCAAAAGCATGCCTGAGGCCCTGGGTTCAACTCCCCAGTACCACAAAAAATTAATTAAAAATAAATAAATAAATAAATAAATGATAAAAATAATAACTGGGGCCTACGTGTACATCTCAGTGGTTGAGCACATGACTAGCATGCTTAAGGCCCTCACTTCAACCCCCTAGTACTGCAAAAAAGTTAAATTAAATAAAAATGCTTAAATATTTTAAAAATCATGTCATTAGGCTGCAGTGTAGCTCAGTGGTAGAGCACTTGGCTAGTATGTACAAGGCCCAGGGTTCAATCCCCACCACTGAAAAAACAATACAAAAACAAACAAACAAAAACAAAACAACAACAAAAAACTCCACATTAAAAATGTCATCATCTGGGACAAGAAAACCCAGGCGGATGGCACGAAATGAAGATTCATGGGGGGGCTTACCTTGTGTGCCAATGTAAGCGTTCTTCTGCTTGTAGCCATCCATGAAACTGGCATTGATGTAATCTGTCTATTGGTAAGAAGGAGACATTGCAGCTTTATGAATGCACCATTTGGATCAGAAAATGATGTACTGGGGAAGGACAACTCAAGGTGGAGATGCTCTCTTCTCAGGCGGAAAATGAGTCCAAGTGCTAACTCACAATCTCACTTCAACAAATGATGTTGGGACAACTGGATATCCACATTCAGAAAAATCAAGCTGACCTCTATACTGGATCAAAGTCCCAACATAAGAAATGAAAACTATAAAATTCTTAGAAGGAAATATATGGGTAAAGATTTGTGACCTTGGGTCAGGAAAAGCCAAGACATCAGGAACAAAAGAAAAGAGTTTAATATTTACAGCTTTTGTTAGGTGTGGTGATGCATGCCTGTAATCTGAGTGACTCAGGAGGCGGAGGCAGGAGGATCACAAGTTCAAGGCCAGTGGCAGCCTGCATAATTTAGCAAAACTGTATCTCAAAATCTAAAAAAATAAAGGTAAAAAATGGGCTGGAAGTGCAGCTCAGTGGTAGAGAGCGTGCATTCATGATGCCCTGGGTTCAACACCCCCAGTCCTGCAAATAAATAAATAAATAAACAACAACAACAACAACAACAACAACAACAACAACAACAAAACAATTTTCTTTTTTCAGTCCTGGGGAATTGAACCCAGGGCCTCCCTCATGCTTTCAAGTGCTCTGCCACTGAGGTCTGTTCCCAGTCTATTTTTTACTTTTTATTTTGAGACAAGGTCTCGCTAAATTATGTGGGCTGCCTGTAGCCTCAAACTTGTGATCCTTGTGCCTCCGCCTCCAGAGTCACTAGAATTACAGGCATGTGTCACTGTGCCTGGTCAAATTTACAACTTTTATACTTCAAATGACAGGACCAAGAGAATAAAAAGTTGCCAAGTGTGGTGGCACACCCCTATAATCCCAGCATTTGGGAGCCACAGGCAGGAGTATCACAAGTTCAAGGCCAGCTTGTACTACACAGAAAGAATCTGTCTTAAAAACAAAAAATACAAAATCAAGCAATGGACTGTACATATTTGATAAGGGATTTATAGTTAAAAACTGTTAAAAGCTGTACCACTTATAATCTAAGGGACTCAGGAGGCTGAGACAGGAAGGTCAAAATTCGAGACCAGAGGTAGCCTGTGTAACTTAGTGAGACCCTGTCTCAAAATGAAAAGTAAAAAAACGAGCTAGCAGTGCAGTTCAGTGGTAGAGCACGTGCACTGTGGGAGGCCCTGGGCTCAGTGCCCAACAGGCACAAAAGAAAAAGAAAGGAGCAACTGTAATAGCAAAACAGGGAAACACCATTCTCTACTCCACCTTAGAAAGGTAAGAATGACTCCTCCTCTTGCCACCTTCACCCTTTTTTCAGTGGGTCCTTCCGCGTGGAAGGCAGTCTGAACTGTCAGTACTCCACAGCTACCCTCCTAAGACATCTCCACATCATGGTGAACCCATGTTGCTAGCTATGTGTCCACTAGACAGTCCACCAACTAATCACTCTACTATTTTTGACCACATCTAAAACCAACATTTATTAGTGAAGTGTTTCCTGGTCTTCTGTTTTCCCCCCAGCAGCTAGTACAAGGACCTTACACTACCAGTGCTCTATCTTCACTTGGCCAACCTCACCAAGTTAATGGACTGCCCAAAACAGATCCAGCAAGCTAAAAGTCTCAGTCCCTCCCAACCAGGGTTCTCTGTCCCAAGTCTACCCACAGTTAGCCATAGACTGCCTGTTCTCTTCTCAGCCTAGCACATTCAAATGGTACACCCTTGAGAAGCTAGAGGAGAAAATACAGCAAAGTGCAGAAGAGTTACCTAGTATCTGAATCAACACTATTTCATAAGTAATATATGAGCAATTACCCCAGGAGCTATATTCATGTTTTGAAAAATCATGTCACCTCTCTTTTTTTTGAGACAGGGTCATGCTGTGTAGCCCTAGCTGTCCTCCAGCTCACTATGTAACCAAGGCTGAGCTGGAACTTATGATCCTCCTTCCTCTACCTCCCAAGTGCTAAGATTACAAGCTTACATTACTATGCCCAGACAGGATGTTGCTGCTTTAAACAAGAGTTATTATTTTAGAACTAAGGATACCAGCATTCAGCTCCTTGTCTCTGGGAATTAAAATCAGCAATTGCAAGCTGGGTGCAGTGGTGAATGCCTGTAATCCCAGCCCCTATTTAATTAATTAATTAATTTATTTATTTATTTTTAATTTTTTTTTTTTTTTTGGTGTGTGTGTGGTCCTGGGGGTTGAACCCAGGGCCTCACACTTGCATGATTTGCAGGTGCTATACCACTGAGCTGCACCCTCAGCCCATTTTTTTACTTTTTTGAGACAGGGTCTTGCTAAATTTCACAGACTGCCTCTGGTCTCGAACTTGCGAAACTCCTGCCTCTGTCTCCCAAGTCACTGGGATTACAGGTGTGCACCATTGTGCCCAGCTTTCAGTCACTTCAATTAAAGCTGTCTTGTACTGGTGCAAACACACATGCATGCACATGCACCAAATCAGTTAGACTACATGACCATTCCTTTATATCTAAGAGGAGAAAGAAGAAATAATTTAACATTTATTAAGCACCTATAATATACCAGACTCTGTACTACCAGCATTCACATAAAGAATTTAGTTTCCTTGCCATTCAGCACTGTGAGGTGGGCATTGAGGGACTTGTCTAGGGTCACAGACTACTAGATAGCAAAATCAGAGCTCGAAGCACATCTCTTTGGCTTCAGAGTCCATTTTCATTCTCCCACAGTACTATAGTAAGTTTCATTTTGGAAGAGGTTAATTTCCCAGTGTGCTCCAAAAAAGATGGTCTCTATCTGTCTACCTGACTGTAGCCACTTCGTTTTGTCAGCTTCACTCGAGTTTGGTCCAGGCAGGGCACATCCCCATAGCGATTCTTCTCCAGGTTTCCTGGAGACCTAAAAGGAATGAAAGAGACAAGTGGAATAAAAGTAAGGGTAGAGTATATGTGCATTTACAAGTCTGGCAATGCCAACCAGGGTGTCAGTTACTGTTGGGGTGGGACATGCAGGAGTGAAGCACTCTCTACTCCATACAGCTCCACGCTATTTAACTTTCACATGTCCTACTATGCCTGCAGCCGTACCACTGTGGCATCTGATCCCATTAGATCTCGAAAGCTAAGCAGGGTCAGGCCTGGTTAGTCCTTGGATGAGAGACCCTGCTATAGGCTTGGGAGAAGGACCCGGCAATTCACTCCCAAAAAACAATGAGCCACTGAAAGTCCTATGACTAGCAGAGAAGCACTAACAATACTGTTTCGCCTGTTGTACGTACGGTCACTATGAGTCGGACACTACCTTGACGGCACCTAACAACAACAACGTGTTCTGCTACTAAGCTGCAACCTCAGCCCTAATTTAACATTTTTGTAAGCATGTATTACTTACGGAACTAAATCTATTTCCTTTCAAAAGAAAGAGGGAACCCTGAATGGTCCAAGACAAGACTTGGTACTGTTAGGTAAGCTGCTGCTATAACAAATACTTAAAAATATGCAAGAAGCTTTGGAATTGGAGGGTGGGCAGAAGCTGGAAGAATTTGAAGGTGCATGGTAGAAAATGCCTAAGTTGATGTAAGTCAATTCTAAAGAGACCTCAGAAGAGGAGAACTTTAAAGAAAGCCTCAGCCTCCTTGGACATTACCTAAGAGGCTGTGAACAGAATGTTGGTAGAAATATGGACAGTAATGGCCATTCTGATGAAGTCTCAGCCAAAGACGGTGGCCATATAATAAAGAAAGAAGCAGGGAGAAAGAAATGGGTAGAGGACCAAATATATGTATATATACACACACACATACACATACACACACATACACGTGTGTGTGTGTGTGTGTGTGTGTGTGTGTCGGTTAAAATTTCTATCACTCAATTCCCAAGATATTCAAAATAAATTTCTTAAATTCTAGTTTAATTTGGTGGATTAACTCATGATGACTCTACTATATCCAGTGACCTCAATAAAATAAGATAAAGGAAATATTCAGTGCAAAGCCAAAAGGCAACAATGGAGCAAAGAGATTTGAACCTATTTTGGCAGAGAAAGCAGATGGGAGGACTTGGGTTCATTTGGCCAAATGCGGAAAACTAGGACACAAGAAGGTACCTACAAGGAAATAAAATTATTTACCCTCAGAAATTCCTTAGAAGGCAAGGTGAGGCACAAAGCTAAAAACAGAGGAATAAATGAAAGGCCAAGTAATACATAATTAGAATCCCTGCCTCATTCTCCCTGTCCTTATTCTACATTCATATCTAGGCTTGGATCACACCGGGTAAGAGACTGCAGAACCCTTATCTGGACAAAGTAAACAGCCACTATTCACTGTCATTTGGAGTGCACTGACAACAGCAAGTTTGTCTGATCATTTCAATGTGATGCTCACCTATGAAAACAGAACCTCAAAGCAGTTCGTAAAGATCCCATTCCTAAGTGTGAACTAACAGCAAAGGACGTCCAGGTAATAAGGAAAGCTCCTAATTCAAATACGCAGGGGGAAAAAGCACAAAAGAAAGTCTAAGACAAAATTACTTCTAAAAGCCTACAATTAATATCTTTTAAAAAGAAAACAGATGACACCATTATACAAGAAACAAGAACATGATGCTTTGAAAAAGGAACAATCAGACGAGAAAAACTCATGGAAATTAAAAATGATATCCAGGGGTAGGGATGTCGCCTAGCTTGGGGCCCTTGGTTCAATCTCCAGCACTGGGATGGTGGTGGGGAGGGCAGAGGAATCCAAAAATATGAACTTGAATAGATCAAAGAGAAAGCTGAAAAAATTTCCCAGAATACAAGTCAAAATGCAAAGCAATGAAAAGTATAAGGAAATTTTTTTAAATTAAGAAAATTATTCTAGGATAAAAGTCAGCAAACTATGGCCTATACCTGCTTTTGCAAGCAAAATCTTACTAGAACACAAAAAAGCCCATTTGTTTAGGTACTTACTAAGTACCTATCAACAGCACTGAGTACTTACAACAGACTGTAAGATCCACAATCTAAAATATCTACTGTCCTGCCCTTAAAAATTAAAGAGAATTGGGTACAGTAGTGGAAACTCTAAACCTGGCAACTTGGAGGCTGAGGCAGAAGGATTACAAGTTTGATGCCAGAGGCAACCTGCATAATTTTGCGAGACCCTGTCTCAAAATTTAAGAAGGGCTAAGGGGTACAGCCCAGTGGTAGAGCACTTGCACAATATTTGTGAGGCTCTGGGTCCAACCTCTAAATCTTGCAAAAAAGAAAAAGAAAAAACAAAAAAGTTAATTCCTACCCTAAGAGATCCAATCAGACTGACAGGTCTATTCAAGAGAGAAAGCTAGCAAGTTAACATAACGTAAGGAAAGATTGTTGTTGTTGTTTGGTGCCATCAAGTTGTGTCTGACTCATAGCGACCCTTACACAGTTTTCAATGGCTGGTTGATTCAGGATTGCCTTGGGAGTGGATTGCCAAATCCTTCTCCTATTTTTGCAGTGCTGGGAATCAAACTTGGGACCTCAGAGACTGCGGAGGAGCGCTCTAGGAACTGAGCTAAATCCTGACCCTAAGGAAAGATGTTGTTGTTGTTAGGTGCCATCGAGTCCTGTCCTACTCATAGCGACCCTTATAGGGTTTTCAATGGCTATTTCGGGATTGCCTCGCGAGTGGGTTGCCATCTCCTTCTCATCCTTCTCCCTTTAAGGAAAGATAGCATTTTAAAAATACTGAGGCCTGAGCCGATCGTGGTAGCACACACCTGTAAACCCAGCGGCTCCGGAGGCAGAGGCAGGAGGATTCCAAGTTCGAGACCAGAGGCAGTCTGTGTAATTTAGGGAGACCCTGTCTCAAAAAGTAAAACAATGGGCTGAGAGTGCAGCTCAGTGGTCCAGTACTTGCAGAGCATGCAGGCACGAGGCCCTGGGTTCAACACCCAGTACTGCAAGGAAAAAAAGTAATACTAAGGCCAGGTGCAGTGGTGCACTCCTGTAATCCCAGCAACTCAAAAGGTGGAGGGAGAAGGATCGCAAGTTTAAGGCCAGAGGCAGCCTGTATAACTTAGTGAGACCCTGTCTCAAGATAAAAAATAGAAAATAGGCTGGGGGTGCAGCTCAGGGGCTGAGTGTTTGAAAAGTGTAAGTGAGGCCCTGGGGTTCAGCACCCCAGTACTACAATTAACTACTACTACTACTACTACTACCAATAATAATAATGGCAGCCAGAGGTTGTGCCAGCTACTTGAGAGGCTGAGGCAGGAGGATGGCAAGTTCAAGGCCAGAAGCAGCCTGTACAACTTAGTGAAAGTGGCCTCAAAATAAAGAATACTATTAAAGGCTGGAGATGCAACTCAGTGGTAGAGGACTTGCCTGGCATGTGCATCGCCCTGGGTTCAATCCCCTAGTATTGAAAAAATAAATAAATAAAAAATTTAAATTTAGCCATGTACAGTGGCGCAAACCTATAATCACAGCGACTCAGGAGGTGGAGGCAGGAGGATCTCAAGTTTGAGACCACAGGCAGTCTGCATAATTTAGCGAGACCCTGTCTCAAAAAGTAAAAAAATGGGCTGAAGGTGCAGCTCAGTGGTACAGTACTTGCAAAACATGCAAGCTCGAGGCTCTGGGTTCAACCCCCAGTAACAAAAATAAATAAATGCATTTAAAAAGGAAAAAACGTCCTAGTTGAGGCTAAGGGTGTACCTCAGTTATACAGCACTTTCCTATTTGCCTAATTTGCATGTGGCTGATCCCCAACAGCACCAACAAGAAAGGGAAAAAAAACACATAGACTTGAACAACACAGAACCTATCCAGCTCCCGACATACATATACTGAATGAAAAAAAAAAAGACCCACATCAGGACACATCATTGTGGTTTTGGTGGGAGTGGCACGACTAAGGATTGAATCCTTATTCTTGGTAGAAAGTGCTCCACCACTGAGCCACAACTCCAGCACCCTTTTTATTTTGTACTTTTGAGGCACGGTCTCATTAAGTTGCACAGACTGTCTCAAGCCTCAAATCTGATTCTCCTGTGATCCCCAGGAGGCTGAGGCTCCCAAGTAGCTAGGATTATAAGCGTGCACCCCAGCACCCAGCTTCATCACTATGAAAATTTTACTTACATGTTTATTTGCTTCTTTCATTTTTCCTTCCTTTCTTCCTCCCTCCCTTCCTTCCTTCATTTTTGTGGTACTAGGGGGACGAACCCAGAGCCTTGTGAATACTTTGCAAGCACTCTACTGTTGAACTGCACTCCCAGTCCCTTTTTTATTTTTTATCTTGAGATGGAGTCTTGCTAAATTACACAGGCTGCCTTCTGGCCTTGAATTTGGCAATCCTCCTGCCTCTGCCTCCCTAGTCATTGGGATTACAAGTGTGCACAATTGTGCCTGTCCACTGTAAAATTTTTAAACAGAAAAGAGTATTAGCCAGGTAGGTAGCACACACCTGTAATCCCACCACTCAGGAGGCAGAGGCAGGAAGATCATGAGTTCAAGGTCAGCCTAGGCAACACTGAAAGACTCCATCTCCAAAAACAAAATAAAACAAAATGTGCAGTCATAAAAATGTAGACAGCAGCAAGGCGTGGTGGTTCACGCCTGTAACCCAGCCACTCAGGCAGAGGCAGGAAGATCACAAGTTGGGGCCACAGGCAACCTGTGTAACTTAGTGAGACCCTGTCTCACAATTAAAAAAAGGTAAAAACTGGGCTGGAGCAGGCAATCGCAAGGCTCTACATGCAACCTCCAGTACCACCAAAAAAAAAAAAAAAAAAAAAAGCTAAATGGTCACCTATAGTAAACATCAATAGGGAGTATAATAAACATTTAGATTTAGAATCACAGAAGAAATACAAGGAGAAATAGTAAGAGTTGAAAACAGGTGAGAGCCGGGCGTGGTGACACACGCCTATAATCTCAGCAACTCAAGACTAGAGGCAGGCGGATCACAGGCTTGAGGCCAGCCTGTGTTACACAGGACAGCCTGTGTAATTCAACGAGACTTTGTCTCAAGGTAAAACATGAAAAAGGAGCTAGGGGTGCAGCTCAGTCGCAGAGCGCCTGTGAAGTGCGCACATGGTCCCGGGTTTAGCTGGCAGTACTGTAGAAAAAGGAAGAAAGAATGGAAGGAAGGAAGGAGAGACAAAAAAGTACAAGCAGTGGAACCAAGGGTAAGGCAAGAGATGGCTGCTTATTTTACCATTGCATTTTACTTTGTACTATTAGGCTTTGAAAAATTATTTGCTTTTTTGTTGTTATTTTTTTTCCCAGCACTGGGGGATTGAACCCATGGCTTCGTGTTTACATGCTTTGCTAGTGCTGTACCACTGAGCTGCACCCCCAGCCCATCTTTTTTTTTTTATTATTAGAAATTTTTAATGTACATCATAATGTGATTCATTTTGACATGCTTTTCATTGTGACAATTTTCATATATGCAATTTGATAAACATTATTCATATAGGTTACCCCTTACCCTCCCTTATGTTTCCCCCCCTCCCCCCTTTCCCATCTAAGTTTCCCATCCAAGTCTTCTCTATCTTTTACTATGTAGTATTTTTCTATATGTCCTTGGGTTCCATTTCTGTTTAAGATAGAAACTTTTCCTGTAGTGGTCTTTGTTTTTATCTTGTTAGAACAATTACATGCGATTTCTAGTCCATTTATATTGACCTCATTCTTATCTTCCCTCCCCCTTTTTATTATGATCTGACCTTTGAGTAGGATTTTTCCTTCTTGTAATTTTGAGTCAGCTCCCTCATATGAGTGAGAACATGTGTTCTCTTTCTGAGCTTGTGTTCGTTCATTTAAAATAATTTTCTCTAATTCCATCCATTTTGCTGCGAATGACCCTATTTCATTTTTCTTGATTGCTGAATAGTATTCCATTGTGTATATATACCATAGTTTTCTTATCCATTCTTCTGTTGAAGGGCACTTTGGTTGATTCCATATCTTTGCTATTGTGAAAAGCGCTGCATTGAACATGGAGATGCAGGTGTCTCT